>VZSF01008163.1:0-92500 GCA_013398295.1 Chionis minor
TATATATATTTTAGTATTTCTATTTTCCCAAGTATTGGAGATGTTAATATTCAGAAAGCCACCGCCCTGAAGAAAAATAGTCGTATTTTGACTGAAGAGAGATTACCAACGGAGAACACATAGGGTTTTGACAGAACCAGATCAAAATGCTTTGAATTTTGAAAATGATTTTTCTCCTGCTATTGAGTACTCTGATAAAAGAGGAACAGTTGTCATTTTGAAAGCAGTGTTCTGTACATAGTGAGGATTTCCAATTAGCACATTTTAAGACTTGTATGAGATGATGCTTAAAAATGGGACATTACAAAATGAAATTATGTCACGGTACTTTCTAATAGAGTTCTGAGAAAAGTCATTGTATGGCAGTGCATTTCATGTGCTTGTCTGAAGGCAGTGATTCTTGTTTTCCCATTCCAATTACAGCAAACCTTTCATAATTATCCAAGAGCTGCATGTAAAGAGTATTGCAGATCATATAACGGGCATAGCGTGTGATGTATGACATGTATGTGGCAAAACTCTGAAACACAAACATTTATGGAATAGCAGCCTGAAAATAAATATTCAGCACTTGCTCTTCTAAATGGTAATTGCACCAGCCAGGCATATGTCTGAGGGTAAAGAGTCAGAGTCTGACCGAAGCGGTGGCAGATGGACAAAGGCAAAAAGTTAAGGATGTGCCAGAGAATAAATTAGAGTTACATAATGACAAATCTGCAGCTGATTGTACGCTGACTGGCTACGGGTCACGAACAAGCTTACCACAGCCAGCTCTGGCACGTGGATCCGGACCTGACTTGTTTCATGCCCAGAGAAGTAACAGGAGATCCTGATGGAGAAATGCTGTGCTTTAGCCTCTAGGTAGTATTAGGAGGAACCACAGAGGACCTAATTATGCAGCCCGTGCTCACATTGCTGTGTACTTGTTAGAGCAGATCTCCTGGACTTCAGTGAGATTATTTTTTTTTGAGTAGTCTTCCAAATAGTGATTTCAGTGAGTCATTAAAGTGTCCAGGTATAAAACTGTTTTCTGTTATAAATGGTATTTCTCAGCTGAAGAAAAGAACTATCATTCATTCTACAAGTAGTATGGATGGTAAGTGTAAATGAGACTTTATAACTAGTTGTCACTCTTTTGCACACTAAGCTTAATTATCAGAAAAAGAAATATCATTTACAATATTTACACCAAGGGTTAAAGACTTGAAGTACTTTATTACGCAAACAATGACATTTTAACAAGAGGATGCATCCTGAAGGGAGCAGTTTTTTACCTGAAGTTTTATTTGCTGGTCTCCGACAAGTCACCTTTGAGCAGATACTATTAGATGGTTATTGTATGCAAAGCTAGCTTTTACTTCCAGATTAGATTTTTAAAAAGCCTTCTAAATTTATTGAATCCGTCTTACATTCTGCACTGGGAGAAGTAAGGAATGCCTTTTCATCTTAAACATGCTCTTCTAATAGATGATATTTAGCAAAAAAACAAATGAGTGGTATAAACACAACTTGGACTGCAAGTCTGACATAAAACCATATGGCGCTGTCAAGTTAAAAAATACCTTTCCCTTAGTGGTGCCTTCTTTTTTCTGTTTCTTTAATAGTAGAAATACATAATGGAACAGTTTCTTTTAGGAGATCGGTGGCTTCGTACTGTCCTTTTTATGTGTTTTTGAGAGCTGGTTTTGGCTGGGCCGGGGAAGACAGTAGCTACATACTCTGCCAATTCAGTGGGTCTTCTGTGTGGAATGTGGTGATTTAGGCTGCCTGGTTTTGTTGAAGCACGGGTTGCTCTCCTGCAAGAGGTCCTGTTCGGATGCCTAGCGGCGGCTGAACAGAATCCACCGAGGAGCAGCTGTTGGGTGTAATCTCTGCCCCAGAAAAGGCGGCTTAGCAGCGGCTGAGCACGGACTCCTGTGCGCCTGTTGTGTCAAGATGCATTCTCAGCGGCAGTGACTTGCTAAGAAAGTTTGTAATGTAAATAAGGAGCAGTCTGTCACGCTGCAGAGATAAAATCATGAGATAAAATCAGAGCAGAGTGGAATTGTTACAGAAATTGTGGTTTAGTCATTCAAAACAAGCTAGACTTACATTTGCGTGGCTCCCTTGTATACATACCTTAGCAGGCTGAGGTTGAAGGGATTCCATCCTCTGCCTTACGGATGCTGTGACTACTTCAACTTTTAAGACTTGGTTTGTCTTGACCACTGTTTGGGAATGAAGTGAAACACATCTGTTTGTGTTTTCAAAATGTTCTTTGGCAAGTTACATGCCTAAACCCACAGGAGTTTGAGGAGTAACCCAGCCCTGCCTTGTTTATTTGGGATGTTTTCTTTTTATCTTCTCTAATGTTTGCTGTTCTGTTTTGAATCTGAATACAAAGAAAGAGTTTCTGTCTTTAGTAGTCTTTGACTTTGATCCTGCTGTTGTTTCCCTGTGAAAGAAGGAAGGAGTCTGAACCCATGGGTGTGTTTGTAGACTCAGGGCTATCAGTTGGGATTCCAGATCTTTGGATTAAAAATTTGCTCCCTTTTTTCCCCACTGTTTGTGCCGCTTGCTCCTAGCATTTTGAGATCCTAATGTTGGCTCTGAAGGCTTGATGTCCTAATGTTGCGTGAATCATACACAGAAGTTAAAAAGCAAATACAAAGAAACACTAATGGACTGTTACAGAATTTAAGAAAGATGCCTGGAAAATCTTCTGGGCCCTGAAGCGCATGTCATCTGCCTGGCCGTTGGTGGTTTTTCTCATATAGGAAGAAGCTAGAAGAGTGTGGGGAGATCTTTCCTGCTGTAACAATGATGATTTACAGTTCGGAACTCAAAACTAGCAGAAGATCTCCTGCTAGTGTCTCTCTTCTTCTCTCTCTCACTACTGGAACAGGTTGCTAACTAGTATTTTTGTGTTCTTGTGTTTATGTTGCAAAAGAAAATACTGCAAAAGGATATGTAATGTAATGTTTGACAGGTTTTAAAAAAAACACCAAGGCATTACTCTAGGGATGAGTTGTCTGTTGTGTCTGTATATGCTTAGGGCTGTGGTGGTTTCGCAGTAGGCCAAGCTCATTATGCAGGCAGCTCTATGCAGATTTCTGTCCACACCTGACAGTTTGCTCATTTTTCAAACCTGTTGAACCATCGTTCTCAGGGCCTTTAATCTTTTTTCTCCCTTTTTTTCTCCCTTTTTTCTCCCTTAGCACTCTGGGAATTCTCTGCACCTTTGTTTCTCCTCATACCAAGAGTTGAGTAGTTTGTTTCTCATGCTCTCCTTCTCATGCTAGTACTCCCGCTTTGTTTTTCTCTTGCCAGAAGTTCCGAAAGCAATCTCGCCCCTTTCCCAATTTTTTTCTGTTGATTGCCACCTTGCCCCAATGTTCTGTTTTGTTTGTATGTCCTTTTGTGTCTTATTTTAGTTGAAGGAGCTCTGAAGAATTTTTGGTGTGTTGGGGTTGACTGGATGAGAGCCGAGAGCAAGCAAATGTTGTTACAGCCAGAGTAGGGCCTTGAGAAAGTACTGTGTAACGTTCATTAGCAGTAAAATTTCCCGTGTGTATAGCTGCTTTTATCTAGGAATCCAAAGTGCTTTACAAATATTAATACAGCCGTATAACACTTCTGTGGGGCAGGTGATAACGTGTGTCTTCCTGACTTCTTTTTTTTTGTAATTTCATTTCCTTAATTCATTATGACGTATGGGACTAAGGGCTACATGTGATGGTGGGAGCAAATAAGATGAGTTAGTCTTTCTCCCCTGAGAAGTTTGACTGGAATGAATAGTTGGGTGGATTTGAAATGAATTACTGAGACGTTTAATCAGAATTTGAGTCTGTTACAGGCTGAAGCGTGAACCCCTTCACACTTGAAAAAATTGTTTACTCTAGTGCTCTGCTACACAAAATTTATCTAGAACATAATAAAGTGCAATTTTTAAATAGTTGTACTTACATAGTTATATTCTTGATTAGCTTTGCTATGAGTGTTCTTACTCCTTAATGAATCATAGAATGCTTTAGGTTGGAAGGGACTTTAAAGACCATCTAGTTCCGACCTCATTGCCGTGGGCCAGGACACCTTCCGTAAGACCAGGTTGCTCAAAGCCCCGTTCAGCCTGGCCTTGAACACTTCTAGGGATGGGGCCTCCAGAGCTTTCCTGGGCAACCTGTTCCGGTGTCTCACCACCCTCAGAGTGAAAAATTTCTTACTGATATCTAATCTAAGTCTACCCTTTTCCAGTTTGAAGCCGTTAACCCTAGTCCTATAACTACATGCCCTTGTAAAAAGTTCCTCTCCAGCTTTCTTGTAGCCGCCTTCAGATACTGGAAGGCTGCTATAAGATCTCCCTGGAGCCTCCTCTTCTCAGGGCTGAACAACTCCAATTCTGTCAGCCTGTCTTCATAGATGAGGTCTTTTCTAGTTTAGTTTAATCTATTTTTTTTTCCAAAGTGTATTAAGTTAAATTAACCAGGAAGCAACCTTGTTATTACAGAATTATGCTCTTGAACAATTAGAGCTACAGATCAGAGTTGTGTCATGTCTGAGCAGCCAGGAATAGACCAAGCCTTATATTTAGTAAGGGTTTCTGCTTTTTGTCTGGAATTTCTCAGAAAGAAATAAAAGTGTATCTGCTCTATTTTAGTGCACTAGAAAGTGAGCTAATGCTTCTGGAAAGCTGTTAACGTACTGGGGGTGCAGGGCACCGCTTGTATACTTCTGTAGAGGCATCTCTGGGATTTACGGACTTACTGAAACCTGCCCGTGATTCTGTCCAGGTGCTCACTAAAAGTCCTCAAATGCTATCTCAGCAAAATTTGCTGATGGAAAAGGACACGTGCAGGACAACTGGGCGTACAATGCTCTGCTTGTTATATGAAATGGATGAATTACAATTGGTGAAGCGAGGGGGGAGGGTGGGCAAGAAGGAAAAGGAAACATACTCTAAAGTATGTGTGTACCTGGAAGGCAAAGTATGAGAAAGGGATGGTCGGAGGGGTTTTTAGTATGAAGAAAACTCTATCAAATAGCTTTTTGTGCTAAATCTGCCTCAAGAAAACGTGTTGTACTTGTGCCGTATATACTCAGAAGATAGATGCAGCATTGGCAAGGTGTAGGTATCGTACCCTAGAGATGATCCCGAAGTACAACTGTGCAATATAACTCTTCACACAGTGCAGCAGTAGCATGAAAAATGGTAAATTCTTCCTAATTCATAGTGCCATCCTTTGTTTATTGCAGTAATGAAAATAATTTGCTGTCTGTGGTGGATTAAAAAAAAAAAAGATTCAAAAGTATAAAATTATACTGGTAAAAATAACTTTTTTTTTGGTATTCAAGTTTTTTTTAAATATATTTTCTTAAATATACTTAAACTTGCTTTATCACTTCAAACTAATAAAATGGCTCTTTGTAAGAGGCGGACCAACAATGGAAGAATGTCTCTGCTAAACTTCATTCTTTCAGTGTAATTTTCTTACTGCCAGATAATTGCATTTCTGGCTGGAGTTCTGAGCACCAGTCATGTCTCTTGCCTAGTCAAGTCAATGACAGGTGTGTGGTCTGTCTGATTTTGTAAGGATACACAGTGCTGACATGTCCTATTTAGAAGATGTGAACTCAGGTGTGTCTAAAGTAGAGGCTGGTTCTAGCACACACAATATTTATTCTTTATATGTCAACCTTTTATTAGTCAGTGTGAAATATTTATATGTGTCAGTCTAGATTGATGTGGTGACTGTTTTTTTAAATAGGGTTGTACAATAAAACTAAATGAAAACAAAGTTCCTCTGAATGCTACTAGCAAGCACAACATTATTGAAGAATTTTTTTTTTTTTAAAGAAATCAGAGTGTAGTAAGATTTTTGAGTATTTACATCCTTCTCTCTAAATTGGAGAGATACGGATTTGATGGGTTGACTGTTTGGTGAATGAGGAATTGGTTGGATCCAGAGGGCAGTGGTCAACAGCTCAATGTCCAGGTGGAGATCATTGACAAGTGGTGACCCTCAAGGGTCCCTACTGGGACCAGTACTGTTCAGCATCTTCATCAATGACATAGACAGTGGGATTGAGTGCACCCTCAGCAAGTTTGCCCCAAACTGAATGGTGCAGTTGACACGCCTGAGGGACGGGATACCATCCAGAGGGACTTGGACAAGCTTGGGAAGTGGGCCCATGGGAACCTCATGAAGTTTAACAAGGCCAAACATTCAAGGTCCTGCACCTGGGTCGGGGCAACCTCTGGTGTCAATATAGGCTGGGGGACGAAGGGATTGAGAGCAGCCCTGTCGAGTACTAGTGAATGAAAAGCTGGACATGAGCTGGCAATGTGCAGTTGCAGCCCAGAAGGCCAACCATATCCTGTTCCGCATCAAAAGAGGTGTGGCCAGCAGGTTGAGGGAGGTGATTATTCCCCTCTACTCTGCTCTGGTGAGACCCCGCCTGGAGTACTGCATCCAGCTCTGGAGTCCTCAGCACAGGAAAGACATGGACCTGTTGGAGCCGGTCCAGAGGAGGGCCACAAAGATGATCAGAGGGTTGGAGCACCCTTCCTGTGAGGACAGGCTGAGAGAAGGGGTTGGGGTTGTTCAGCCTGGAGGAGGCTCTGGGGAGATGTTATGGTGGCCTTTCCGTACTTAAAGGGTGCCTACAGGAAAGATGGGAACGAACTTTCTAGCAGGGCCTGTTGTGATGGGACCAAGGGGTAATGGTTTTAAACTAAAAGAGGGGAGATTTATGTGAGACATAAGACATTTTTTACAAAGAGAGTGGTGAAACCCTGGAACGGGTTGCCCAGAGAGGTGGTAGATGCCCCATCCCTGGAAACATTCAAGGTCAGGGTGGAAGGGGCTCTGAGAAACCTGACGTAGTTGAAGATGTCCTTGCTCTTTGTCAGGGGGTTGGTCCCTTCCCGCCCAAACTGGTCTGTGATTCAGATTGTCTTTTTTTTTTTTTTTTTTTTGTGTCTGCTGAAGGAAAGAGCAGTATAATTTTTGCGAGTGAGATATTGCTGTGCCTTCTCAAATTACTTGTCAAGTGCTACGTAAGTTGAAAGCGTTGTAAGATTTGGATCTAAATATATGTTTTCAAGATTAACTTGAGTTAATCACATGGGAAATTTTGTTTGTTTGTTTCCAAATAACACAAGAAAAGAAGTTACTAAGTTTCTCATCCAAGAACTGGCATGGCAATCAGTGAAAATATTTATGCCACTTATATACTGTTAGAAATATGTTTATATGAACAGATAGTGATTCAAGCTAACATTATTCTGCATCCTTTTCATCCTCTCTTGTCAGGTGCCAGAGGCTGTTAGGGCAGTCCTGCCAAATGTTGTGCTTAGGCAAGGCAAGTCTGGAGTTACGGAAAAAAGAACACCTGTCTTTAGAGTTTGATAGTGGGATCATTTTTATGCATGTTGTTTTATGACTGTTTATCAACAAGAAACTGATGAGAATCAAGAGCACCTTTATCTTCAACTAAACCCAAAAAGACCTAGTACCCTTGGTTGTATCTTGCCCTTAGAAACTTTCTGGTACCTACCTTTTATTTAGTTGTTAAACTGGATGGAGGAGGTAGACCCCTTGTGATACGTGATTTTTCACTGTTGATGCTGCGCCTCAGGGGGTTCGTGGGCAACAGTACTGAGCAAGGTGACATCCTACTGCTGATCAGTTTTGGTCTCCATTTTAAGTTTATTTTATTTCCTGGGCCACATCTGTTATTACACGCTGCTCAGACCTTCGTACTTTGGACTTTCTCAGATGCGATTGGCGAGTCGGACAGGCAGCCTATCTGAAAATGTGCTCCTGTTCCCTGCGTATCCTCCTAAATTCAGTGCAGGAGTTGGGATCAAAACCTTTGGGAAGAATAGGCATCCTAGTCTTCTGTGTTACATTCTCAAACTCCTCTGGCTTTCATCTTTGCCCAGACATTTCGGTTGTCAGAGGAGAGACCTCTGTCATTGTTTCCCTTACAAATCCAGCTGTGGTTGCACTTGTGTTGGGGCCTGCCAGGTCCTTGGGTCAGTTATCCCCAGGATCTTTGCCCCATCTTGGCTGTTTGTTGTGTCCTCTTTGCTCAGCTGGTCCCCATTCTCCCCTGGTACCCTGGTTGTTCATCCACATGGCTGTCCGCTCATCCCATCCTCTTCGTTGGCAGGGTATTATTTAGAGAACTGAGTAATGTAGAAGCAAATGTGGTCGTGTTATTGCAGTATATTGAGTGCACACTAGGGGACTGCATTAAAGTTGCACAGGACAATCTTAATTTGGCACTTTCTAAATGACGCGTGCATTTCTTAACAGTGTGTGTTTGTAGTTGCAACATTTCTTCAGATCAGTGGGGAACTCGTGAAGGTAAGGAGGAAAACGCTGAATACTGAACGGAAAACGCGTCTCTCAAAGCCAGGTTTGCGTGTTGTCATTAGGACAAAACACTTGATCTCCGAGTCTCAGAGTTTCTGAAATGTTTTATAGGTTCACTTTTGTATAGTCCAAACCAGCCAAAACGAATTTATGTATCCTCCTGTTATGAGTGTTGTACTATCCCACTACCAAATCCCAGCACCAAAGCTTTCTTTATTTTATTTAATACTCTTTCACAGTTGTAAATAAATGGAATTGGTCCAGATTTTTCAGTATGTCTGGTATATATTCAGTATATTTTCAGTCAGTCTCTATGTAGAAGTAAGAAGGTAGAAAACAGTTATGGGGAGAACTGCACCTGATGATAGAGAAGGAACATCAAAGTAGATGAAACCTGGTATGAATAGTGAAATTTTGGGAACCGTATCTAGACTTTATTTTTCCTGTGTCACCAAGCTATTCGTATCTACAGTATTGCTTGGTTCATGATATGTATGTCTGGAAAGAGAGCTCAAGAGTGTTTGAGGGTATGTGGAGAAAGATGGGAAGTGCAGTTACAAATACAAGGGAGGAACTTTTTAAAAGGATAAAGCAAAAATAGCTTTTTCCAGGAGCAGCATTTGAATTAAAATTATAGCTGCCTATAAGGAGAACAGTTTAAAGAATCTGTTTTAGGATATGGAATTGTCCCCAGTGGAAAACATCAGAATCAAGTTATTTTGATATATAAACTGCTTTTTGAAGTGTATGTTAAAGATGTCATAAATATCCTGTCTCAGCAGTTCTTCCACCTTCTGCCTTGCCGTATCCTGTCCCCGTTCACATTTCTGTGATTTCTGTGTGTGAGATGACTATCTGTCAGCTTGATTCTGTAGATAAATAAAAAAAATAAGCTGCCTTCATTGCTGGATAAGATCGTACATTGGGGGGGCGGAAAAAACCAGGAAAAGAGACAGAATACTTGTATAGAACCTCTGATCCCATCCGTAGGAAAATTAAGGCAAGGCTTAAGAGACAAGGTCTTCATCGAAGAACTTAAGATCTTGTCCTAGGTGATGATCTTTAATATTTTGAGTGACTTAGTGTTGTTTTCAGCTGAGATCATCTTATTTGTAAGGATTAAAATATATTAACCCTTTTGCTTCCTCGAGGAGGAAAATGAAGTATAACTCATATAGCTCACAGGCACTGTTGTTTCATGGAAAAGCATAAACTCAACCCACAATAAAGGAAGAAACGGTGTGATATTCTTGCAGATGGCAGAAACAGTGCCCTTCAGATGCTTTGAGTTGTTGTATCATTTACATTGTGTCTCTTTGTGATGCTTTTCATAATTTTCATAAAATATACCACACTTGATGCTACTGAGAAGAAATAAAATTTATGTAAGATGAAAAGAAGTGCTTGACTGCCAGCGTGCAGCTTTTAGTCTTGACTTGTTATAAAGCTAAAAGACAATTTAACATTCGGGATGGGAGAGAAAGGGGATTACCTAAGGGATACTGTTGTTGAGGAGAGTGTAATTTTACTGTCAGATATGCTTGGACTTATTTTTGTCAGAGTAATTTGCTGTAATCTATGGGTTATTTGTGCTCTGATTTTCTCCAAAGTACTGCGATGTGTTTCTTGAGACCTATTGTACAGTTTGAGTTAACGTTTGTCTTGCACTGTCCCTGCCTTACAAGTTCTGTAGCCTCCCTTGCCAGTCATAGAAGGGCGCGCTGACACTTGTGGACTTGTTGGGACCGCTTGCAAAGTAGACCGCTGCTCTCGAATTCGGGTAGGAACGAGCGCTCGCGGCGCTTACCGCTAGTCTGCATGGGTAAGAGTACTGTCATCCTGGATTTCAGTTTCTCTTTTTTTGTAGAGGTGTGGAATTGTACTTGTTGCTTTCAATATGGTTCTTTTTTTCCCCCCCTCTTCTTTTGTCTGTCAAGTGATTAATTATGTCTACAGATTTATTTTCAGGAAGTCTAATAAACTATCTGTATGCTTATGGAAGTCATGAGAATGGATGTGATGGCTGTGTATCTACATAGTACAAAATACATGTATCAATTTTAATACTACTCTTAATTTTAAATTAGCACAAGGTCATTGCCCTCCCCTCCCCACGCCCCCTCGGAAACTATGCTTTGTAGCTTAATCAGTCTGTCACTTGACTAAGGATACCATTTAAATTATTGCGGTTGTATTAAATTGCAGTTCATTTGTATGTTTTATGTGTTTTGTAGCCATATTTTTTAAACATCTATTGCAAATACATTTTACAATTCTAGTAGAAAATTACTTTTTGTGTTTCTGTAATGATCCCCTTGAGGTTATTTTTTGCATAAATCCTTTCTTCTATTTTCAGATACAGATCTGTTTAAGAGTAGAGAAAAAGCATTTGTAGCAAAAAATGTAAATTAATATTTTTATATTAAATCCTCTGTGGGAACCTAATTTCTGAAATATGATCAGAGGCACTCTTTTTTTTTTAAGGAACTAGTAATTTGTATATTTTCCCATAATTACAAATTTTTTCTTCTAACAAAAACATGCAGCTGCTATCAGTTCTTTTACAGTGTTCATTGAAGATATCTGAAGAGAAGTATTTTCTATACAGCTTATAAATTTGTCATGGACAATTTTCTGTTAAGCATAATAATGGATTCTTTGAGTACCTACACCTCAGAGGAGTCTGAATAGACATTTGTTGCAATTTCTATTAAACTTTAGCGATTCCGTTTTCGTGTATTTCACTTGACTTACTGTATAGTTCTCTCCTCTGCTCTTTTTATCGGTGTTGAGACGTCACAGGAAGTTCTTACTAAACTTTGGCAAAAAATTGATTCTTGAAACTTGTGATCTTCATTTTAAATTGTACTAATTTGGGAAAGGGTGCACCACTGCATGATGCTTTATCATAACTTTTATGGAATTTGAGGAATTTTTCATCTGTATTCTGTAATTTCATGCATTTTTGTTATGGAACGTGAATTACCAACAAATGCTGCTTTGTGGCAAGTTTGCCAGTCAATATAGAATTGTAAAATGGTTTAGGTTGGGAAAGACCTTAAAGATCATCAAGTCCCATCCCCAATATGTCTGACTGAATCGCTTCAGATAAGGTTGAAGGGAGCTGATACTAGCTTGTACTTAAAAATATTGGAAACATTAATATTTTGGTGCCTTTGATGAAGTTGTGTTGAGTCTCAGGAGCAGGGTAAAGCAGCATTCCTCTGTCTAATTTAATTCTGCATGTCACCATAACACTATGCTATCACTCTCTGATTGGAGCAGAAGTCTGAATTCTGATAATTAGTCCACTCATTACCTAGTTGAACGTTAGCCAGTCTCTAAGTTTAAGTAATTAATAAAATTTAGCATATAAGTTAAGGACTATTTTTATTAAGAGGAGTGCTGTTCTCAGTGACCTTATTAGTACATGCTAACATTAATTTAGTTAAAGAGAGAGGTTTTAATGGGGAATTTTTATCTGGTTTAACAAGAAATTACTTGGGTTATTATTATTTGTGTTGGCTGGCTTTAAACAATCATAGGCAGTACAGTTGGGTTTTTTAAAAATAGTATCAACATCTGAGAATTTCTACATGTTTGATTCTGGATCCTACTACAAACTGAATAGAATTGTCATGTCTCTTTTTGGCCTGGACATAATGATTTTAGGATCTGGTTTTTTATGAATAGCAGGTTTTTCTTATGGAATATAAGTCCAAACTTCCTCACTTCTTTTGGTCCATAATGACTTCATTGTGAACCATCACAAAGTACGTTACTCAAGGTAAACTGTTGTCCGGTTTCTTGAAACAAAGGTAACCTATGGCAAACTTTGTAAGAACCCTTTACAGGATCCACTTATTTCCCTAACCTGTTTATTAAAAGGGTAGCGTGAAAACAAGAACCACAATACTTGCCTGTATGTTAGATGTCTGTCTTGCGATAAAGGTTTTTCGTAGCAAAGGTAGTTCCGGTTTTAGAATGTAACATGCTCCTCCATCCAGTGCATCCCCTGGCCTCGTGAATATAACTAATACAGGAGAACCCAGAGAACCAGTACAGGCCAGAAGGGCCTCAAGAAAGCTCAGTCGGTAAAGCACACAAATACCATTAAGCAGCAGTCTGCCTTCACAAAAACCTCATTTAATAGTTTTTGGAAGCACAGAAAATACTACCAGGAGACAAGCCTGAGAATGTTCCGTTGTATGCTACATCAGTAATTTCAAAAAGACATTAAAAATTGGGATTAGGATGAACATTTTAATTTTTCTGTGCACTAACCCCAATGAAAATCGTGAGTTGCTCTAAATTCTGAAAGATAACTTCTGAAGATGTTCCACACTTACAAGTTTCTGAGTACTTTCTTTGTATTAATTTGATTCTTTAGCTCTCGCTGATATTCTTTAGAGTCCATTTTTCTAATTGATAAAAAGATCCTGGATTTGACGTGCATTGTTATTCACAGTTGAATTAATTCCTAGGATGGCGTTCGCAGCATGCACGTTTACTGAGAAACATGTTGTCTTCTTTAAATATTGGTGTGCTTTAAAGGAGGAAAGGTGGAAAATGGAAGGCAGATGTCCACTGTGATGTATTGCTGGCCTGGTACCAAAGGATGCCGAGTGTCTCGTGTGAAGGCATTGTATACATCCCAGAATCAGTCCCCTCGCTGATCGTAGGGAGACGTAATGCATCACTTTCACAAGAAGATTGAACTGTTTCTGTTGGTGTGGGATAGAATGCTTTTCTGATATGCTCTGGAAACACCGTATTCTGCTGTGTGGTGTTTTGAAAATACTGTACATCTGAACGCACCATTTAGATTTGTGCATGTGAACTCGTATACACTTTAAATGCGTGTAGTATTCCATTTTCTAGTAAAGTTTACCAGAGGAGTAAAAGAAAAATTTGCTGGGCCTATTCTTCACTTAGCTTTTTATTTTTAACAAATGAAAAATACGTAGAGCAGTTGTCATTTGTTAAAGTGTAGCAGAAAGAGCGAAACAGGCCAGTGGATGCTTCATCAAGAACGCTCATTCAGAATGATGAATGTGGCTAAACACACATTTGTTCGTAAAACTTGCAGAGTGGATGAGCATCATTAAGCATGAGGAATAGGTGCAGCACGCTGAGAAGAGAGTGGAGCAAACAGATGTTGTGAATTTTCACAGACATCCTTCATCCACCAGTCCATCATTAATATGGTTGAAGGTGATCTTTTCTTTTTATTTAATAAGCACAAACAAAGCGTGTGTACTCTAATACTGCTGAGCACACTTTTTCCAGAGGGGTTGGGGTTTAGATAGAGGGCTACTGAAATGCAGATAGATTTCACGCTTATGCGTGGGGGTAGCATGCTAATCTCATGAGCTTGCGCGTATGGTTTGACATGGCTGCTTTCTTTCCTCTCCGAGTGCCTTTAGTTTCCCAGTATAAAGGTCTGAATGTGCAAAGAATGCCCTGAAAATCCATTTGATCTGTGAAATTAACCTTTTTAATGGCTTAAGCGCTAATGCTAATTTGTTGCTTCTCCATTTGTGTGAGAAAATTCCTTTATATATTGTCATCTTTCCAGGAATTTCTTACATTTTCAGTATTGGCTGTTAACTGCAGTGTATCTCCCTGCATCAGTTTTTAAATCCTGATGTCTAAAAGGTTTGGAGGAGTGCATTTTATCTTCACCTCACTTTTTTTCAAGTTGTTCTGATCCCTTTTATACTTCATTCTGCAATGATGAACTCTTACATTAAGTTACCTTTCCAGTCTACTTTTACAAGTACCTAACAATCTTCTTTTCATGGTGGAGAGCTGATTTTGGGGTGGTCATCTACATCGATAAAATGCTTATTGTTATCAAAGTTTCTTTATGTACTACCTCATGTTAATTATTAGTCACTTAGGCAAAAACGAGCGCAGCCTTTCACAGCAATGTATGTGCTGTTATAAACAAAATGGTGCTTAAAGGTTTTCCTGCGTATTTGCACAAGCATCCCCTGTACTCCTGAAGTTCCTGCTAGGTTCCTGGAAATTTCCTAGGGGTGCTTAGCCTTGCACAAGAAGTAAGTTCAAACTATTCACATGTGTGAATTTATGCAAGTACAGAAATTTGTTTACAGGACTACAGCTTAAGTGAAAGCTGCAGGAAGATGACCTTGAAACTAGCGAAGGAGAGTGCGAAAGTACTGGAAAAGCATGATTTTGAAGTCCCATAATGATGAGAGGTGATGTAGTGATCAGTCGTATGTTTCTCTGTCTGAAGGCGTCCTTCCCCTCCATAGCTATTTCCCAGAATGGAAATGATCCTCCTTAATGTAAATTAATAGTAAGTCAAGCAATCCTAATTACCTCTCTGCAGAGTAGAAGGAGAGGGGGAGAAAAACAATAACTTGATAGTAGTGCCACTTACTCTAATTTGTTAATCTCCATGTTTTGTAATATTAATTATAATTTTCTTTGTTAAATTTTTGATGGCTTTTGAAGTGTTAGTGAAGATGTTGCATAGAAATATTATTATGGAATGTTATGCCAACCATGTTAAATTCCTCTCATTAGGGAGAAAATGAACAATCTTTCATATCTTTTCTGAGATAATACAAATAGGTGATTTGTACCAGAGGCGAGGTCTTTAGCAAGAAAATCCCAAGAGCCCTTTTTGGTTCTGCAGACTTCTGAATTTTGCAATATTAGAACTTCTAAAACGACTTTCCCCCCCCCCCCCCGTTTTATTTTGCAAACTTTATTTGTCTTTTGCAAGGTACATGGGGGTTGATTTTTTTTTTCTTTATTGCTTAGTTATGAAACAACTATCACAGATTTTTTCTTAGCCTGAAGATTTTTATCATTAAGGAGAGATCAGCTGGTGTCCTTGTTAATATTATACCTTTCTGTGCTTCGATTTCAAGTGCCTGTTATTGCCTAGTCAGATGGCTGGGCTATGCCAGTTGTTGTGCTTAATTGCTTTCCTAAAAAGAGACTTTCACGGCGGTGGTGCACTGTGCTTGCAGCCACTTCTGCCAGCATATTTTTAGGCTCCTGGCTGGGAAGGACGTACAAACTGATCTTTTATATCTGGAGAGAAGGAATGCTTGTAGGCCTGGGGGCTGGTAGATGTTCTTCTTGAATACCAGTCTGTGTCAGTGACCCGAATAGACTGTCATGGGTTTTGAATTATGACCAATTTCTAAAAGTTTGCTTTAATAGGCAAAACCTTTGGCACGTTGAGAACGTAGGCCTGTTGTTAGAGGCTGCGCGTGACTGTGAATTTGGGGCTACAGAAAGAGTCCGACAGGCTAAGTAGACGTGATACCGGTAAACTGAATATATAGTATTCACTGACGGTAGTAATATGCAAGATAATTGTTTATTCTGTGTACCATTTTAGGAGCCTTAAGTAAAGAAGGGTTTCGAGGTTGAAAGTCGGGAGGTAAGAATTTATTCAGGATGGCATAGATATTCTTGCTCACTGTCTCAAACTAAATGACTGGAAGGAACTGAATTGCAGTGGCTAAGGCTGATAAATTTGCTTTAAGTATGTTTTGAATGTTGTTGGGTCAATTGACAGAATTTTTGTTCTGATATTTTGCAAATTGTTTATCCTCTCATTCATGTGCGAGTGTCCAATTGTGGGGCCCAGCTCTGCTTAGACATTCTTGTGATTGCCCTTCCTTTAAATGTTAGTAATCTAAATGAAATTTCAAGTAAAACATATAGGTAAAAATGGCTGGACCTGTATTTTCGTAAGGTGTCCTCTGGAAACGTGTCAATATAAATTCAGTACTAAATATACAAATGTTTGTTTTTATACAAAATGCTTTAAAGACAGCTCCTTGTGCTTTTCCAAAAGCATCTAGCAAACCACCTCATTTTTACCGCTTCAAATTTCCCTTTGAAGTTCTTCTGATACATAGTGCGTACGAGATTTGACAGTGGCCTATCGCTGTGGTGTTGCGTAATTTACTTTCGCTCTCCCGTCTTCCTTTGCTCATTGTTTTCCTCCTGTTTCACAGCTGCACTTTTAAGCTTTTTATTCCGCATGAAATATTTCTGTTTGTTCTGAGCGAGACTGTGAATTAATACGCAGTAATCGGATGAGCAATGCCACCTTACCATTTGTTCCTACGCTGCCATTGACTGTAGGACACTTCAGTTGTTTCGTTCTCATTATGGTGGACCAGATCAGAAGCTGACCCATGTCAAAAACGATCTAAGAAAAAAAGGATTCTTGGTGAAATCGTTTCCCTGTTGCTGCTTATCATGCAACTCCACAAGCAGTTGTTCCAACTGAAGGTGAAGGGTTAGTGTGGAGGCACGAACAAGCAGCTGAACGTAGTGGGCCTGTAAGTCTTCCTCAAACTACACTGAACCTTCTAGGCAGAACTATCTAAATACTACTTCCACAAAATCACATCATATTGAAGATGTGATCTTGTGGAATAGTCATTTGTCTGTTACAGATCTTCCGAAGGAGACAGCTTTCTGCGTACAACTTAAAAGAATATTTAGCAATGTTGCTTTATTCATGATGGCTTTTCCAAGTAGACCTAATCTTAAAAAAGCGTGCTTTATAGTCAATAATGAGTTCCCAGTTTCAGTGTAAATCAGGTATAGCTCTTACCGCGTTGTGCCTCTCGGCCTCAGTCAGCACATCGTTTTCATCTGCTAAACTGTTTGGAAACATATGCTGGGTGGACAGTAAGCAAAAACGTTTTCAGGATGTGTCTTGATGTGCTGATCCATTCAATTTTATAGTCTCTATAAACACAGTCTGTAGCTCATTCTTTGTTGAGAAACATACAATAGAATCTTCATAAACTGGGAAACCTATAGGGAAGTAAGGTTGATAACATGGGCAATTATTTTAGATGTTACTTGGGGCCTGCAAGCAGTAATTTTAGTTAGGATGTATTAGCGACATGTTAATGGAAGTGTCTATGTCAAATTAGGCTGTTTTCTGAGATACTGCGTTCTGTATTGCCCTAATTTTATCCTATAATGTTATTTTCTAACATTTGCTCTTTGTTTTTTGGAGCTTAAATGTACAATTAGATTAATTTTGGTTGGCTTTAGGGTTTATAATACAGACAGAGAGAAGAATACAATTCTTGAATTCCATCAAAGTTAATACCAAACTACCATACTGAAACAGTTCTTCAATAAATTTTAAGTACTGAAATAACACACAAATAAGAGCTCCTTGAATACTCTGAGGTGTAAGTATGCCTGTCAAGTCTAAATCCTTTTACTGATAGATTAACGGTTCCCCCAGTAGCCTGAACCTTTATCAGTAATGTGCAAATTTACAAGGAAATGATTGGATCAGTAGCCTGGATAGGTTGACACCAGTCTGAACGTTGCATGCCAGCTTCATCATTTGTGATACAAAGCGATGTGTGTGCATGCGTAGAGATAATCTTCCTTCATGCGGGTATTGTGGATGTTCCAGCAGCTTTCTCTTTAGCTAACGGGGTGAGCGCTGGCACGTGTGCGTGTGCCTGATACTCAACTAGGGGAATTATGTGCAAATTAATGGTGACGGTGGATCACATCTTTCCCAGCCTGAAGAAAACACTAGCGTGGAAGTTGCAATTCCTAATTCTAGAGCTGTTATTTTTACCCTGTGGCGAGGGTATGTGAAATTTCTATGCAGGATTCTTTTCTTTTTTTGTTAAGGGGAGCATAATGATACTGGCTGACTTGAGAAGAGGTAAGAGAGGACAGGTATATTAACTAACCTTAACTAATGGGGGCCGCAAAGTGTTGTGTAAATGCAGGCCAGAAGATTACCGTTTAGTAATACGAAAACCTTTCAAATTATGGTAAAGGGAATCGAGGATACGCACTGTTTCTCTTTCAAAATCAGTATCAGGATATTTGGAGGACAGGCTATCACCATTATGTTAAATTGTGCTACCTACAACATAAGCTTCTGTCTTTGCTAAAGCTGCCAGTTTTTATAAACAACTGAAGACAGAAAGGGTTTACTAAGAATAATGTTGAAGCCCAAAAGAATCCTGCAGCCTATAAATCTTAATAGAGGTTCCAAGATGCCAATGGGCTGTATGTGTCTCTTTTACCCAACCTCACTCCATCTTGGCTCCCCTGTGATGACTGCAATTTTCTTGAAACAGAGGCATGGTGACTTGAATTTACTTGTGGCACTATTTGCCTACAAACAGGAATACATGCATATAACCTATGCAAATCAATAAAAGCATGTCAAGACCCCTTAGATCGCAGTACTCTGCTAAAATGCAATTTATCATGCTGCAAATGAGAGTAAGAGACTAGGTAACAAATAGTGTCTGATCATTTAACTAGCACCTGTTGTCATGCATTTGAAAACTGCATTTTTCATTTGACGTACAGTAAATTGCATTTTCATATATATTGAATGGAAGGGGGGACTTGGGGATGTACGTATGCAGGATTTTATGAACAATGGAAGTTTTACAGCTGCTTGCTCGAAGAGGTCATACCGGAGTCTAAAAATCTATTTGTTCAATTCTCGGGAATGCAAAATGTCTCTAGCTGTTCAGAGAGAAAAAATATAAAAGGAAAAGTTTCAATGCTAATTCATAGCATTGATAAACGTATAATTAATAAGAAAAAGTTTAAAAAAAAAAATCTAAATCGCGCCACAGGTTTTTTTATTTATTCTAAGAATGTGCCAGATTGGGAGGGGGGAAGGGGGCATGGAGGGAGGCAGGAAGGGAAACTACTTTTGTGAAGCACCTTTTTTTTTTTTTTTGTTTCTCCCGTGGACACTTTCTTCCCCGCTACACCCCTTTCTTTAAGACTTTTCTAACTGCCTTTTTTTTTTTTTAAATTGGGAGTTTTATGATTGATCGCAAACAATAACTTCACATATGTGTATGTAAGGGAGACCTCTGCTGAGTTTGGAGATGATACTAGTGTTCAAAGGTAAGAGTTGGATTTCAGTCTTGAAGCATATCCCTTTAGAGAATACCTAAAAAAATAGTTGGCTGGTATAAAGCTCGTTGTTTTTGCTGAGGTGGATCCAATTATGGTTTGTAGTGGATCTTTTACTTTATTAAGACATGGTCTTGGAGACACAGAGAAAAGTAAGTACGGCAAGATCTTTTCTCCCGGACTAAGGGCTGTGCAAACGCTCATGGGTTTTGTTGCCACAGTTGCAGTAAACTAATCTTTGGAGCGTTTTCCCTATATATCTTTGTGTTTTTCAATGGTACTTAGTTCAGTTCTTGGATTTAGTTGACATATTTGTGTAGGTATCATAGTTTTTGATCAGCACAGAAAATACTGTCTCTTTGTTTTACCTGCTGCCTGGGCCGTTTCTCACACCTTTGTTGTGTGCTGCTCTTCTCTGTGCATTAAAGAACTTAGTTTCTTGGAAAATTGGTGTGGGAGGGTTTTTTTAGGTTCATGTGACTTATTAAATAGGTCTGCTTGAGCGTTTCACTCAGGTTTTTCATGAATTATAAATTACCTTTTTATATTGTCTGTCCAAGTAAGAGATTCAGGAGACTACGCTTGCTCAATATTTGTGACAAATTAATTAAACTTCTTTTACGTAATAAGCACATGATGCAAATGCTACTAGGATCCTGATCTTCTACTGTCCTGCCACTTCCACTCTCGTACTACTGTCCACTATATTAACTAATTACTGTAGATTAAATTTTTTAATCCAGTCTGAATGTTGGCCTAGTGCTGGCTGTATAAACAGATTTCTGAAGTCTATGAGCAGTCTTGCATGTCCTAGAACAGTTGTGAATTTTGTCTGCAAGCTGAGAATTTGAAAACAGACCGAACAAAAAAAAAAAAATCCTTCTCTTGGTCTCCTGCAAGGAGACGTGTGTACACAAGAATGTTTTTCATACGATTTTATGTTTTAAGGATTTAGTGTGCTGTAATCAGAATGAAGACTTCCCCTTTTTAATTTCCATGGAAAGACGACTATTTGTATGTTTCATTGATGTGCATCCTTTTTTGTAAAAATGCATTTGTTAGTAGAAAAAAGAGATTATATCCTTACTGATACAAATGCAGAAATTTAAATAATCCTATGAGGTTTTAGTATACAGATGATTTTTAGTAACAGAAGTAGCAGTGACTGAATTTGGGTAAGTTAAATGTAAATGCTTATTTGAGAAAAATCCTTTTAATGCTTATTAAAAGCAAAGAAAACGCAAGCAGTGTAAAGATGAACTGGTTTGCAGTGTTTCAGCTTGATTTTACCAGCAATGAAATGTAAATTGTGTTATGGTGCAGAAAACTATGCCAAGTCATGGGTTTTATTTCAGATCATTAGTATGATGAGCATGTTGTGTTTATGTGAACAAAACTCTGATGAACACTAATCTGAATGGCTACTTCGTAATTTCAATCAGTTTGTAATTATTGTTTGGCAAAAAAAGTACCAGTTTCATCCAATAAAACCGGTAGCCTTATGTAATTATTTTCCTAAATCTTTCCTTCTAGATTCTTGCCTTGGTGTCATGTGGTAGTGCGATTATTCAGCTTTTCCATTTCTAACTTCAACGTCCCAGCGAGTTGACTCTGGATTATGGGAAAACATCGGAGGGAATTGCCCTTTGCAGGCAGTAGGGCACACGTATGTGCTTGGAATAACCTCCCTAATTTAGATAGCATGGGGACGCTCCAGAAATGACCACTTTATTTAATATATAATTAGAAAGTCTCGAACAATTACCGTTAAACCGCTTCCGTAAATGGCAGTCTTGGAGGAGGGGAGAGTCTTTTAAGCACGTGGAAGAGACGACCTATTTTGAAATACCACATTGAAACGGCGTTTATATTTTTGGAGGGCGGCTGGTGGCGGTTTGTTTTTCCACACTAAAGGCCCTTTTCTTTTGGAATAGCCGGAAGACCCCTCCGGCGCGCCAGATAAGCCCCGCGCGCACCTCAGGACGGTGCATCGGCGGCGTGAGGAACGTTGGCCGGAGGGGGGCGAATTTTTTGGCGTTATTTCGGCAGCCGCTGCCGCCAACCCCGTGCGGGTGGTTTCTCTGGGGGCGGCCGGGGCCGTGGCGGGCTGGGATGTGGGTTGTTAATGGCGGCCGTCCCTCCTTAGGCCGCGGCCATCCCTCGTTAGGCCTCTGCCTGTGGGAGAGCGGCGGAGGCCGGAGGCGGGAACGCTGAGGTAACGCGCTGGCTGGCGGGAAGATGGCGGCAGGTCCTCTCTGGGCGGGGACAGAATACACAGAATAATAATACACAGAAGTGGAAAAGGTATGAATTTTTCCTGAAGGCTCATCGTTTCCCATCTTTTGATGCCACACCTGCGTGTGGGGAGGGAGTAAGAGCAGCGGAAAACCCTGACGCTGGTGCGCTCCTCCGCTGGCTTGAAAGGGGACGGGTTTTCTTCTTGCCCCGAGGGTATGAAGAAGCCTTGGAAATCTTTGACTATGCACATTTAAGCTTCAAGTTTGTTTAAGGAGGGAGGCACGGAGGGCGTTTTTGGGAAGACTGCCACCAAGTGTGCGCAGAGGCCCCAAGGAATCGTTGTTGTCCGTATCTCTTTAGAGTCAATGTTTTATTTCTTTTTCCCCACCTATGGTTAGCGTTTAAAACTTGGGTAAAAAGGAGCAGAGGGTATTGCCCTGTTGGGAGAAGGTCCAAAACTGTTGCTGGGTATGTGGCGGTGCTGTTCTGGTAAATTACTGGCTGTGTATTTCACCGGAGTTTTAAAAAGGTCGTGTGCCTATACCAAAATAGCAAAATGCGGTTTGAAGGGGCTCACACGAGGTGGGCTGTATAGGAAACCCCAGAAAGTTGGAGGATAAATGCATGTCAAAGGGCAAAGGTATAAAAACATTGAAATGAGGTTTCTGTGCTCTGTTCACTGACAGCGAAACAGGCAACTAATTTTCTTTCTTCTTTTTTGTTGTGGGAGGATGCTTTTTTCCTTCCAAATGATTGAATATGATTTGGTGCTATTGCTTGCTGATAAAACTCCATTTTTGTAAGTTTAAGTTTCAGTCTGATCTATTTTCTTGTGCCTAGAATACATTCAAATGGTTTTAAAGTGGGAAATATGCCAACTAGAATTGTTTTGGTGCAAAGGTTTCCATTTAGTTAGCAGAGAAAAAGAGAATTTTTTAAATAAAGCATCTTTGAATTGCTTGCAGAGGGAATAGAAAACACATATTTTAAATGTTTTGACATAGGAGGTCGGACGGAAAGTGTTTCATTTCATTGTTTCATATTTATTTTCTATCCGTGCAATCTGCCCCATTTTAAAACTTCCGTAAAAAGTAGTAGTTCTTGCAACTAGCCCCTACGACAGGCGTTTGTAACACTGATCGAATGCTGTGACTTTGCCAGCTGTGCTTCTTTTTAGCATAGAAGGCCCCAAACTATTCTTGATACTTGTTCTGAAGATAAATTAGTGGCTTCTAAATAATGCAGTGAACCCTAATTCTCTTTGATTAGTAGCGAGTTAGATGATAGCGACCCATTGAAATTGGTCATCAGCATAAATAATGAGTGAATGAACTGATAAAATGCAAAGTCACCGGCCATCATAAATCAAATGAAATCCACTTTCTCTGGAAGTCACTGAAATTAGAAGTCCATGCTCCTATTAATTATTTTGCCTTCTGAAGACGACAGTGTTATAAATCAGCCTTGAAAGGCACTTCACTTAGAAAGCTGAAAGAGTAAGACTGCCTGCAAATTGTTTTGTATACGCACCTAATTGTTTCTTAAGTAACCCACCTTTTGTAGTATGACTGCTGAAAAGCAGAAAGTGCACCCAAAAGTGCAGATTAATGAAAGCAGCAGATATTGCTGTAAGAAAATTATTTGGTCAGAGTAATGTCTTACGCGCTGGTCAGTCTGAAGCCGAACCTACTCTTCTTGTTAGGCAGGGTTCCTGCAGCCAATTTGGGCTTTAGATGATTCTCATTTATTAGCTAGATATAATTACATGGCAATAAGAAACTTGTTAATAAAAAAAGTCTGGAGCAAGAAGTAAATGGGCATGCAGACTAGTTTAGTTCCAAATTGCACTGTGCATTCGTCTAACCATCAATGTACTGCAAGAATTTGCAACAGCAGGTAAATGTTTCTTTCCGAAAATGTAAACACATTTCTGTAGTAGGTTATACATGTCTATGTCTACGCATTTTTGTGTGTGTATATTTATGTATGAAGACATACATACACGTGGGTTTTTTTTTTTTTAAAAGACCATGCTTTCTCTGAAGTGATTGAACACCCTTTGCACGCTATCTTAATTTTGCTTTTTTGTGCTGGAGCTTCCTTGTGTGTGTCATCAGATTATGCCCAAAACGTGTATTCATTCGTACCACCAGCCATTTAATGAAATACGGGTAGACCTGCTTGGAATCAGAGAGAAGGGTGAATGGTCACAGAGCTTTCCTTGGAAAATGCAGAACAATGGCATTACTGTCTAGGATGTTAGTTTTCAGTTCCGGCTTTTCAGGTCTTCTCTGATCTAAACTGATTATAGATGTTGAGGTGATATGGAAAACAAGTTATGATAAGAAGGTGAGAAAGATTAAAAGGAAAAGGTTAAATAAAGGATAGAACGATACACAACAGAGAAAAACAGGGAGAAGAATGTGTATGGTTTTAAGAATATATATAGGAAAAAATGATATATATCAAAGTATAGCATAGTAAAAGTTTAGACTCAGTACCAGGCTCTTACCTCATGTGCGCTTATCTGATTTTATGTCAATACTTGATCTGTGTACTAGAGAACCAATTATGGAGAGAGCAAGATACATAAATATGTATTCTGCAGGAATTCTACCTCTTTGCGCAATAGTTGTGACTCCATGTTGTTTTCTACTAAGGCATTGTAAAACATATACTGTGATTACAACTCTCTGTTTACCGATATGTATTATCTGTGGAAAAAACGTATGAGAAACAGTGCTTGAATGTTTTCCCAATTTCCTGCGAATGCTTTGTTGTTCCTGGTAGAGGGTAAACATACCCTATATGGTATACCATGGGGTTTTTTTCCCCTTTTTAAAAAAATATGTCATTTTCAATGGTGATTTTCATTTACAGTTCAGCGTGGTGGATCTTCCATTTATAAACAGATCTGAAAACTAGATAGGTTCTTGTACGGTTTTTAGCTGTTTGTGTGCATTGCAAGAGCACCAAAATGCAAGGCAACGAAACTGGAGTTTGCACTTCTGAAAACGCCTTTCTCCTTACTCTTGAAAATTAGGCTTTTCACATTAATTCTCATTTCATAGGCATTATGAATAAAATGCAGTTGGTGGAAACAGCACTACCATTAAATTACTGTTACAAAGAAAGTAGTATTACTTTTCCCGAAAGTTTTTGAGCCATGTGAGCTGTGGAGGCTCTGAAGAGAATAAATTCTTCTCTTTGAGTTAAAAATGTGAAGGAGAACAATCTGCGTGAAGCCACCAGATTTTTCAAAGGACTTCTGTCTCCTCTTGTGGAAATTAGGAACAGTTTTCACTGTTCTCAGCCAAAACAAAATAAATTGGGTGAAGTATGGAGAAATGAATTTATTAGCAGGTATAGTAAAAACTTGTTTATCTACTGACACAAGTAATATTTTTAAATGTTTACTGTATGCAGTGTTTGCTTAAGTACGTTACCTGTTGCTAAATGAAAGAGAATGCTTTTAGAATCTGCATCAGTCAAAATTCAGGTCACTTATGAATTTGTCTGCAAGCTCTGCTAGTGGGCAAGCTTGTCTTTGAGATCTGAGCTTTCAGTTTGAGAAACCCACAGCAATTTATTGTTGTTTGGACAATTATTCTGTCACCTGATGTCCCCTCCCCACCTGGGAAGGGGAATTAGGAAAAAACAAGGAAATGTGAGGGTTGAAATATAAAAAGATTTAATAGCAGAGAAGTAAATAATTAACATTATGAATTCTAAAGAACCAGTATTGATCCTCATACCAATATAAAATATGCAAGGATTATACTCAGCTTATTACACTCATTATCATACTCAAAGATTATACTCGGATATTCCCATCGGCGGGAAGCTGTGCACTCCCAGCAGTGGAGAGCAAATGTCGGACACTGCGAGTGCTACGGCTTTGGGAGAAAGGGAAGAGCTCAGGGGTCCAGCACCAGGGCAAGAAGTTTTTTGGGATGACAGCCACCAAGGGAGACACAGAACTTCAGCAAACTTTCTAATTTATATTGAATGTGATGTTCATGGTATGAAATAATTTCATTGGCCAGCTTGGGTCAAGTTGCCTGAGTCTCGCTCCTCCTCATCCCTGCACCTGGCTAACTTGAAACCACTGAGACCTTGAAACCTGCATACCAGAGCTGGCTGTAAAGTAAATATTTTCGCAAATTCAGACGGTAGAGTCTTCTAAAAGCGCAGTTTTCCCAAGCATTAGAAGAGAAATTAGCCTCCGCGCTGCTCAAGCCAGGACACAGTTTTATCACCCAATATGTTTTTGTGATGATTACTTATAATCTAGTGATGACAAAAGGCTGTTAGAGCATAAAAAAGTTCTTTGTTGAGAAAATGCAAGCAACTGTACATGAGCAATTACTGTGGTAATTGAGTTTCTCATTTTAAAAATAAACTTAAGTTGCGTTACATTCTCTTGGACAAAGATACTTGATTTGTGTGTCAGTACTAATTAGCAACGAATGAGTGTAGGAAGCAGTCCAGTGACTGGTTGAAAATGTCAGTCCGAAGGCATCGTTGTAGATACACCTCTTTCATGTCTTCCCTGGAGTGCTCTGGTGTCAGTGTTTCTTATTTTTGATTGTCAGTGTCACTATTTTTGAGTGCAGTGGTCTGCTATGAAGGAGCCCTTTAGTTAGATGTACTTTAGATGAACTTGTGTTCATATTTTACAGACTCGTGTATAAGTTAACAATCAAAAGAAGCAAAGTTGTTTCTACTGAAAAAGCACTGGACCCCCATGCTGCTTTAGAAGGTACCTTATTTTTAATTGCATTGATCCACTTACGTCCTGCATGTCACTTGATAGAGGGTGCTGCAGCAAAATCTCTGACTTGCTTCTGTTGTTTCTCATTAGGAAACAGATGATTCTGAGAAGTAAATTGCTGTCTTTTGCTTTAATACAGGATGATGAATTTGATTCCCTTACTAACTTCAAGAACAGTTACTATAACTGTGTCTTGGTTTTCGTTGCAAATTTGATAAACGTTTGAGTAGTTCCATTGTGGTCTCTGTAAGAGAAAGGCACCATGAAGAGAAGTCCAGAAGATGGCAAGACCTAGGTGACTCTTCAGGTCAACAACAGTAAATGTTGCCTGTTTGGGGAGTTTTTATTTTTTTTTCCTAACTATAGGAGTAAGCTTAAGTAAGCAATTAAGGAATTTCCTGACTGTGGGCGTAAGGTTTCACTGTAAGACTTCCCAGGGAGACGCNTGCGTGAAGCCACCAGATTTTTCAAAGGACTTCTGTCTCCTCTTGTGGAAATTAGGAACAGTTTTCACTGTTCTCAGCCAAAACAAAATAAATTGGGTGAAGTATGGAGAAATGAATTTATTAGCAGGTATAGTAAAAACTTGTTTATCTACTGACACAAGTAATATTTTTAAATGTTTACTGTATGCAGTGTTTGCTTAAGTACGTTACCTGTTGCTAAATGAAAGAGAATGCTTTTAGAATCTGCATCAGTCAAAATTCAGGTCACTTATGAATTTGTCTGCAAGCTCTGCTAGTGGGCAAGCTTGTCTTTGAGATCTGAGCTTTCAGTTTGAGAAACCCACAGCAATTTATTGTTGTTTGGACAATTATTCTGTCACCTGATGTCCCCTCCCCACCTGGGAAGGGGAATTAGGAAAAAACAAGGAAATGTGAGGGTTGAAATATAAAAAGATTTAATAGCAGAGAAGTAAATAATTAACATTATGAATTCTAAAGAACCAGTATTGATCCTCATACCAATATAAAATATGCAAGGATTATACTCAGCTTATTACACTCATTATCATACTCAAAGATTATACTCGGATATTCCCATCGGCGGGAAGCTGTGCACTCCCAGCAGTGGAGAGCAAATGTCGGACACTGCGAGTGCTACGGCTTTGGGAGAAAGGGAAGAGCTCAGGGGTCCAGCACCAGGGCAAGAAGTTTTTTGGGATGACAGCCACCAAGGGAGACACAGAACTTCAGCAAACTTTCTAATTTATATTGAATGTGATGTTCATGGTATGAAATAATTTCATTGGCCAGCTTGGGTCAAGTTGCCTGAGTCTCGCTCCTCCTCATCCCTGCACCTGGCTANAAGCTGTGCACTCCCAGCAGTGGAGAGCAAATGTCGACACTGCGAGTGCTACGGCTTTGGGAGAAAGGGAAGAGCTCAGGGGTCCAGCACCAGGGCAAGAAGTTTTTTGGGATGACAGCCACCAAGGGAGACACAGAACTTCAGCAAACTTTCTAATTTATATTGAATGTGATGTTCATGGTATGAAATAATTTCATTGGCCAGCTTGGGTCAAGTTGCCTGAGTCTCGCTCCTCCTCATCCCTGCACCTGGCTAACTTGAAACCACTGAGACCTTGAAACCTGCATACCAGAGCTGGCTGTAAAGTAAATATTTTCGCAAATTCAGACGGTAGAGTCTTCTAAAAGCGCAGTTTTCCCAAGCATTAGAAGAGAAATTAGCCTCCGCGCTGCTCAAGCCAGGACACAGTTTTATCACCCAATATGTTTTTGTGATGATTACTTATAATCTAGTGATGACAAAAGGCTGTTAGAGCATAAAAAAGTTCTTTGTTGAGAAAATGCAAGCAACTGTACATGAGCAATTACTGTGGTAATTGAGTTTCTCATTTTAAAAATAAACTTAAGTTGCGTTACATTCTCTTGGACAAAGATACTTGATTTGTGTGTCAGTACTAATTAGCAACGAATGAGTGTAGGAAGCAGTCCAGTGACTGGTTGAAAATGTCAGTCCGAAGGCATCGTTGTAGATACACCTCTTTCATGTCTTCCCTGGAGTGCTCTGGTGTCAGTGTTTCTTATTTTTGATTGTCAGTGTCACTATTTTTGAGTGCAGTGGTCTGCTATGAAGGAGCCCTTTAGTTAGATGTACTTTAGATGAACTTGTGTTCATATTTTACAGACTCGTGTATAAGTTAACAATCAAAAGAAGCAAAGTTGTTTCTACTGAAAAAGCACTGGACCCCCATGCTGCTTTAGAAGGTACCTTATTTTTAATTGCATTGATCCACTTACGTCCTGCATGTCACTTGATAGAGGGTGCTGCAGCAAAATCTCTGACTTGCTTCTGTTGTTTCTCATTAGGAAACAGATGATTCTGAGAAGTAAATTGCTGTCTTTTGCTTTAATACAGGATGATGAATTTGATTCCCTTACTAACTTCAAGAACAGTTACTATAACTGTGTCTTGGTTTTCGTTGCAAATTTGATAAACGTTTGAGTAGTTCCATTGTGGTCTCTGTAAGAGAAAGGCACCATGAAGAGAAGTCCAGAAGATGGCAAGACCTAGGTGACTCTTCAGGTCAACAACAGTAAATGTTGCCTGTTTGGGGAGTTTTTATTTTTTTTTCCTAACTATAGGAGTAAGCTTAAGTAAGCAATTAAGGAATTTCCTGACTGTGGGCGTAAGGTTTCACTGTAAGACTTCCCAGGGAGACGCTGACAAATAAGTAAAGTGAAAGATAGTGCAAAGTCTTTAATAGTTGTATTGAAAAGATAATATCCAAATTTGCACATTCTGGAAGTTATCTGATGACAGTATTGCTAACTAATCTGAGACACAAATGGCTAATAGTGCTAATCCTCTTTACGTGGCAATAGTGACGCTGAACCACAGAGTGCTTGAAAAAGAACTCATGCTATAGCAGAGGAGCCCTCAGGGTATAATGCAAAGGACAGTCACTTGTTTGACGTAATGTTTAATTCTGGACGTAATAATTAATCTCTAGATTAAATGTCTACTTACTGACTTTTAACGGTGCAATAATATGGAAGCGTGGTCTTCCCTACTCAGTTTTTTGAGCCGCCTGTATAGAAGAAGTGTATAGAAACTTTGGTTTATTGCCTAGAATATAATTTCAGAGAGATGTGTTTGAGTGCTTGGGGATTGGAGATTGAAAACAAATAGCCATTGGCTACAGTATCATGGTGCGTATTTGGTTGCGCAGCCATTCTAGTGAAAACAATTTTGTGTCTCTGTAAACGGTACATAACCTTGATGATCAATAGGTGTGAGCATTTTAAGACTGGTCCACAAGCCAAGTGAAAAGGCTTTTGCTGCCATGCTGATAACCCTAAGTGGTGTAGGCAAGCCAAGAGAAAAATCGTTGACCTGAATTCTTCTTGTATTGGCTGGCTGTTCTAATGCCATCTTGTGCCTATTAAGGGAATTACTAAGACTTGTTCCCACCGTGGCGCCATGGGTGTCAGTTGGTGGACCAATGTGGTAAGGAAATGAGAAAGAGCGAGCAAAAATTCAGTTCTGAGACCTGGAAGAGGTTTTGTTTAGTATGTGCTGTAATATCCCACTATTGTGGGCTCTTTGTGGTTTATGTGCTTTATTAGTTCTTAAAGTGCTGACAAGCTTTAAGGATCTCAAAGCTTGTTACAAATCGAATCGGGGACGGAGCCTGAAATAAAACTGGCATTTGTTGAGTCTGCACTATGTTCTGTTTGTTATTGTAGCTTTTGTGCATACATACCTCTTAAAGTGTTCAAAATAGTAGCTGAAATAGATTTAGTATTACAGCGCAGGAAATCTGCCTCTAACCTGGAGTTAAATACTTGATATCAATTCTCAGATGTTATTAAGAAAATATGCGCTGTCATCAACTGTTTTTCAAAACACCTGTCTTCGCTAAAAATTTTGAATTTATGCAAAATTCTCCACCTGCTCTTGGAGATATTTTTTCAAACATTATCTCTGAATTGTCCATTCAAAGGGCTGAGCGCGTACTTACATCTTTCTTTATGTGTTAATAATGTAATTTGATTTGTTATTTTATAGGGGGAAAAAGCTGTTGTATGCTCTCTACAGTTGGATAGAAAACCAAAATAAAAATAACATGAAAAGGATGAAGTGAATAAGGAGTTAAGTTACTTAAAGTTTTTCTGGTTTGATCCTTGGTTTAAGAAAATAAAAAATAGAAAAGCCTGCATGTAAATATATTTTTATGTATGCTAAGCATAAAGATAGCTCTGTCCTACCATATTGATTTATTAGATTCTCTGACATTTTAGTTGTGGTCGTTATGTTATATTTATGAGATGAATGTTGGATTCCCTCATTATGTTATCCTCATTTATTTTACATACTTTTATGGCTGGTTGTGCTCAGCTTTACATTTAAAGCTTTATTGCAGCTGTTAGTGTTGGGGGGAGGGGGAGGCAAGTACTTATTGATCAGAATTTACATGTTTACTGTTGTAATCATGATTTATTTAATCTCTTTCTACGTATAAGTATAAGGTCTTTCTCTGGAATAAAATGGTATATTTCAGGAGGTCTCTTCATCTGAAAGAGGGTTTTGCTTAGGAAGTTGGTAGCAGCTGGACTTCTCTAGGGGAAAATGGTGAAGGCTTCACGACATTGATGATGAAATTTTCCCTTATATAAAAAGATGCAAGTGATCATTAGAATTTCATATTTTACTTGCGTTTGCTGTAAATAAAGTGTATATTTGCTGTACGCTGAAGATGAGGCCATGCTAACTTTAGAAATGATTACTTTGCATAGGCTTTCCTTCGCTTAATGGTCACACGACCACTTCAAACCTTCCTCGATATAGTTCTTTGAGACAACGTAGTAGTCCTGTGTATCTCTTTCACAGCAAGGGAGATGGAAGCCCTGTGGTTTGACAAACTTCAAACTGGGATACCCTTTCATGGGAAGCTTTAAGCAAACTCAAGGCAGAAGTGTGCTGAATGTTCACCTGCACTTCTGAAGGCCCTTCTGAAGTGTGCTGGGAAAGGGATCCCACCACAGGGGCAACATCCTTCTGAAAAACCTACATTCGAGCAGCTCGAGTGGGGTGAAATAGCGTGGTGGCGGCAGTGGGAACGCTAATGTATCTGAGAACTTCTGTCATAGGTTCACTAATGAAATACACGCGATTCTGTGTAGCATGTTGGGGTCTGGCCCGTAGTTTATAAATACCTACTTTTGAAGATGGAAGGAATCGATGTGAATGTTAAGTAGCTATTTTTATGTAAAGCAGACTTGCTTCTGTAGTACTTTTACTTTGCATTTGATAGTGTAGTTAAAACTTGGCAGTGATCCTAAGAAATAATTTCTTATATAATCTATACCTTCCTTTTGATTTTCTAGGAATAATTTATTTGGAATTGCAGTGTGCTATATAAATTCATCATTGTTTTTACAGACTCTGAGTGTAGTGAGCAAATGATTTCTAATCAAGATTTCTAGGTTACTGTTCATAATTAAGCTTAGTATCATATATAATTCACTATACCACATTTTGCAGTGACAGCCACGTAAATTAGATATCATCACAAGGGTTCTGGAGATTTATATTGTTATAAGGATACGCTGTAGCCTTTCTCCATAAACTAAAGTGTGTTTTCCTGGCATGTCGAAATTCTGTAAAAACCTGCGTTTTGTCACCCAACTTTGGAGCTAATGTGGACCTGCTGTGTAGTCTGCAGACACGTTTTACAGCTCTCCTTTACTCAGTGGTGCTTCTCCCACCAAATACACTTCGGATAACACTGAGTAGATAGCACAAATTGCAGGGATTTGTAAATCTTGTAAAGCTAAGCATAAACTATTCTGATTAACGCGCCTTAGTACTGTTTTTCTGTAGAACTGTGTGCACAAGCACAGGATGTACTCTTGATAAGTCTTTTATTGTGGAATATTCTTCATCCCCAAACTGTCCTCTGCGTCTTCTGGCATTTGATTTTCAACGGTATGATTTCTGACTCTTTTCTTTAATATGCATACTTCTGAAACACAAATTAATTTTTTTCTAATGAATCATTATCGTATGCTATCATCAAAGGTTATTCACTGAAAACTTGAGAAAAAGGCAATGAAAACTAATTTTGATTGTTAATGGAAATGTATTTTTAGTCTTAAAGAGCTTCCCTCAGCAATAATTACAGTTATGCCTCTTGGGTGTTTTTGGACTTCTAAACGTACATCCAGCAGTTCTTTTTCATTTAGTAGTTAATCTTTTACAGAACACTGCAAATTCATACTTTCACCTAAGATTAGGGGAGTTGAGAGAGTATATTCATCTATCTGCCCTTTTAAAATACAGATACAGGTGTTTTTTCTGTGTTACTAAGAAATGGCTGTGTCTATACTGTATATATAAGCTAAAGCATTTATATTATTGTGCAGTTGAGTTCTAGATTTGGAAAAAAAAAATTCAGTTCATATAACTTAAGGGTTAGCAGCAAGATAATTAGGTATCCTTGTAGAAAAAAAAATTGTGTTGTTCAGCCACTACGTTAGAATTTTTGTAGAAAAACAGAAGCCTAAAGAGTGTATTAATTTGGGGGTTTAGAAGTTAACGTAAGGTACAGGTCATCGCAATAAAGACAATTAGTTGAGCAATGTTGGACTACTGAAGTAGTTATTAAAAGATGAAGCTTTTTTTCTCCTGCAGTAGTTTCATGTACAGTTGTTAATCACAGGTTTGCCTAAACTATTGAGGTATAAATCCTCCCCTCCCTACTGAAAAAGAGCTCCTTTTGAAAAGGGATTGGTGTGTGCCTTTTTCATCCAACTTCTAGCAAAACCTTGCCCATGAATTTAAGTTCTTGTGATTAAAGCTTTGGTCCTCTAATTAAAAGTGGAAATACATAAGTAGCAGCAATCTGGGGGTCTGAACTTCTTTTTACCTTAAGTAGGCTGTTTTTCAGCGTTTAAGAAATGGTTAAAATTAATCCCGTGTGCAGTTACTGAGAGAAGAAGCAGGCAACAAATGTCAATAAATCTAGATCTGTTTGAAGCAAACGTCACTAAATCTTAGTCTTGACTGCTCTCTGGTAGTGTCAAGAGCTGCTCTGTAAGATGAATTTGAGGGGAGGATGAAAAAGGTACCATATTAAACCACAGCACTGATAAGTTTAGTTAAGAGGCAGAAGATGTGTCCTTGCAGTGACATTCAGTGGCCGATATTTGTTTCCCTTTAAATAATATGCTGTACATCTATGAGAATGATGGCTTGGTGTTTGTGACATTGCATCTTCACCAAGGTTACTGGCTCCAGGACAGGCAGTCTCTCCTCTCGTTCTCTCTCACACCCTGTCAATAAATATCCACTTGTCTGAGGAAGTGAGATACAGATTTTACAGCTGACACCAGAGCATCTTCATTTCCAGAAGCAATGAGTTTCAACACATGTGAACGTGAAGTAGGAAAAAAATAAAATTAAAGGGATATATCTTTCAAGTCTTTGTCATAAGAAGGCACTTAGCCCTTCCAGACAACAAAATCCAAGGTTTGGCAATAGTATAACATTTAAAGTCTTCCAGTAAAACCAAAAATTTATGTTGTAGCAATAGCATATTAAATTTATCCCAAAGCTTTGTCTTAAGACCAGTTATATTCCCCTTTCCATGTTATATATTCATTCATATATTTCCACTTTAAGAGGAGAAAGTAATTTAAGAACAATATCATGCATACATTGTGGTTTTTCTGCTCTATTAATTCAGGCTGTTCACAACCTGGTATTAGATGAACCCCTTCACCGTTCTGTTCTACCCAAATACGCAACTTCCCCAGCTCTCAGCTAAAAAGGAGGGAGGAGATACTCCGTACGTGCAAATGTATGATTGCACAATAAAGCAGGGAAGTGTAATACTGGGATTTCTACTACAAGTGGTGATTTTGAGCGAACAGGTACCTAACAAAATGAACAAATCCCAGTCAACTGGAAAATATCTTAAACTTTCTAATCTGTAGCCTATTCTTTCCCTGAAGAGAAAAGCAAATAATTCTGTGGGAATAACTTACTCATCTACGGTTTATTTAATTTCTAATTCTGATTTATGTGAACTTAACATCTGTGAATAAGAAGACTCTCTTGCCCATTCTTCTCTCTTTTATTTTTTTATTTTAAAACTATAAAATGTGTTAAATGTAACTAATAAGTCTGATTTATTGTTAGCTGGTACCAAGTTACTAATATGGTCTCTCTTGCTCTCCCTCCCCTACTCCTTCCACTCCCCAACCTCCCCCCCTGACGTCCAGCTGAGCAATGATGTGGTCCAAGTCCTGATTTCTTGCCACTAATAGTACCACCGCAAGAGGTAGAATTAAGTGCTTCGTAACATTTTTCAACTGCTTAATGGCCTATTTGCACCAATACAACAGGCAGCACCTATCCATTCTCCCATGAGGGTACGGTTAGCCGTTACGGGAGCAGAAATGTAGCCCTATCTACAGCCCTTTTTCAGTGTGGGAGCAGCTTTTTCTGGCACAGACTCATAGCACTTGCGTCAGGGGCTCCGGAGTTTCATTTGGCTGTGGCGTACAGATGCGCTGCTACGAACAGGGCTCGGGCAAGCTGTCCTTCTGAATATAATTTTCTGAGCCTTCCTTGGGGTTTCACGCTTTGCATCGGTTTCAGGATATGTGGAAAGACTTACAGTGTGTGGTATTGGCTTGCTAAGGACTCTTAATCTCCAAAAAGAAGCCTCTGAAATGTCCAGCCTGAAAACATATGTTGCTTGATACTAAAAATGCGGATCAATTGAGAGCTGGTGTTTCCAGTTTATTTTATTAGTTTATTTAAATAGCCTTTCTCCCCCATCCCCAACGAGTAGTCTAGATGCACTCTTTGTTTAAAAGTGAAATTTTAACCTGTGACATGTCTATAAAATCATACGATGGCTTTATATATGTTTGTTTTCTGGTGTATTCAAAGTATCGTCTGCTAACCTTTAGTGACAAAAATGTATCTCTTGATTCTTTCTATTTTCTATTAGTCCTGCATCTTTGAAAGAGATGATAATTGAATTCTGCCTTACGTGTCAGCGAAGAGAAGTGTTGGTTTACAGCTATAGGGTTGGATTTTAATCGTCCTATTGCACCTCTGTAAGCTGATCTCAGAGTTCTTTAAATGTACCCATTGAGTTAAGTCAAGGCAGATTATGGCTCGCAGTAACTGTTACTGATGTTGTGCACTATGTTAAATCTGGCCATAAAGTCCCAACACAGATTTCAAAGGTGTTAGCATATGCGAGTCTACGTATTAACTGTAAAATAACTACAGAGAAAAATAGACAAATATTTGCTCCTTACCACAATTTTGCATCAAGCTCAGGAAAACTTATATATCTGCTCGTCAAACACAAAACCACATCACCCTCTTGCAGATGTTTTCTGCACCCAGATCTTTGTAAATAGGAATAGCTCTCTCCGACAGCGTAGTACACCCTTAACCTTAGCTAAGCCCTCCCTCCTATGTTAGTAAAGGTCTTGGTTCTCTTGATTCCCAGCTGTAGTTAATTTCAGGTAGAGCTATGTTATTAAAAAAAAAAAGAATATCAAACCAGAATATCTCATTTAGAACCAACACTTGGCCCCTGCACTGGTCCAAACAACTTCTAGAAAGCGCTTTGTACGTATATGGAGGAAGATTAATATTGTTATTTTCAGAAATACTTGCACAAGGCTAACAGACCTTAGTTTATTGATTCTAGACTAGTAATTAACAATTCTGGAGACTACTAAACAGGCTCTGGGGAAAGTAATTGTTCACTTTCAAGAATTTTCTTACTGAGGTTCAAATTCATTGCAAATGATTCTCATTAATGTACTGATCTATATTTTCTTTTGACAGACAAAGGGAAAGGGGAGGCAGATCTGTTGAATTTGTATGGTTTTCACTTAGACTTAGTAGTTCACAGGGAGTTCTGTTCAGTTACCGCTTACAATAAATTGCAGTGTTACCTCCCTGTGCACCAATTCGAGGGTTCAGCCCTGCTCTGTCTAGGGCCCTCGATGACTCGTGTGTTTATGGGTGCAAACGTAAATACATAATTTGCAAAAGAAATGTGACACCGTAATAGTTGCTATATTATCTAAGTCTTGAACCGGTGCGCTCTTCAGTGAAGGTTTTTATAAATGCGATTATCAAGAGATATAATAATGCCATAGTAACAAAATATACCTTATGTTTATGCTATAACGGAATTATTCTTGCTAATTATAGTAAGTATTTTTAGTCATTGATATATGTAGCCACTAAAACACTGCATTTATCAGCTGAGTGTTTTTTCTCCTTGGCTTTGATGTTGCCAGCGTATATTTAATCTCAATTTATTTCTACTAGTCATTGTTATATAAGACCTAATGCATGGAAACACAATATTTATCCCAGCAGCTGTTAAAAATCTGTGGATATGGATTAATGTCAGCTTTTAAATGTGTAGTGCTTTAGTTAATTCCATCCAAGGACAGATGATATCATCCACTAGGAAGGAATATATTAAAAGCTGTCAGCCAGAAGGTAGTAAAAGTAGGTGATATGTTATAAGGAGGACTAAGAGGTCATTCAAAGAAGAGATATTGCTAATAAGTCAATTAAAATTTTCAAGCTGACATTTTACAAATTTCTGTGCAAGCCCTAAAACGTTTTCAAAGCTAGCAAAATTCACATCCGCGACTGGAAAAACAGGGGTCATGCAGAACCTGCAAAGTTCCTTCATGAAACAAGCAACTTGGGAGCTGGCTGCTTCAGGTTAAGGCATTGAGCAGATCAGGCTTGAGAGGGCCAATTGTTTAGCCAGGTTACTGTTCTCTGGGCTGTATTTGTATTTCTTCTGTTTACGTAAGCAAGTTTATTTCAGTAGAGGCCTTCTGCATTGTGTTGCAGTCCTCTCCAAGGCTCACCTGGATTATGTGCAAGGAAATACTCCTATATGGCTAGACAGGGATTGTGTATGAATATACTTATTTAGATGACATTTAAATAGGAGAGCAAATTCTTTTGAATTTACTGTGCAATGTGGGGGCAGTTGTCGTATAATACGCACTGCCAATTTGTTCAGGATGTGCTTTGATACTATCTCTTTGTCGGGTTTTAGGGCTCAAAATTGAATGCCAGTGGAGGTGGGGATGGAATCTACGTCAAGGAACTAAACCCTCTCTTCCAACTTGTGGTGGTCTTTCCTCATTTTAAGTTCAATAAAGTTTAGGTAGAACATCGGAGAAAAGAGGCTTAGTCCTGTTAAAGATATTAGTACATCTGACTGCCTCCGTGTAAGAGAAAAATACTTGAGTACCTTTCAGCACCAGGCTCAAAATTAAGAAAACCCAGCATTAAGCCTACTTCTATTTTGTGTTCAAAGACAAAGAAAGGGAAGTATATTTGATGAGAATACGAAATGCAATTTCTCTTATTTAACGTTATCTAATCCCAAAGATGATACTTTGCTCTCAGCCCTATGGAACAAGTTTTGTACAGTAAATACAAAATGGACATTTAGATTTCGTATTGATTAGGGCCCAGATTGAGGAAAAAAAAAAAATCGTATTCTATAACTTGAAGTGTATAGAATAAAATGTATTTTTTCCCTGCAGTTGAAGTAGTTTCTGCACATTTGTTGTTGTGAACTCTGTAGCCACGCAGTGACCAGAGGACACTGTATGTGTTTGGTTTTGAACACAGGGTCTAAACCATACGAAAAGCAGTCTGTGAGCCTCAGGCATGAGATCTGAGACACACACCTCTTTCTAGCTGAAATGTAGCTCTTGCTGCTTTTGACGATTTTTTTTTTTAAGCCCAAGTTTGTTCGGGTTTGTGTGGGGTGAGAGCAGATTTGTTTTGTGTTTTCACCTTTTATTTCCTTTTTTTGTTTATTATACTTTTCTCATTATTTGATTTTTCAGCTATTTTTAGAACTTTTTCTCAGATAATCTGAGACCTGGACCATCTGCATCATTTTTGGTAGTGTGGAGATGCTTCTTATTGATTCTTCCTGCTTATCAGTCAACAGGGGTATCAACTGAGCAAGTATTTCAGTGATGAATGATCAGACAGTAGTAGTCAGATTCCAGTTTCATGTCTGAAATAGACATTTTCTTGGTTTGCACACTTTGCCTGACAAGATTTTTCTTCCGTGACCTTCTTACAGAAGGTCTGTTGTCTTCAGATATTCTCACTTTTTAAAATTTGTCGAGCTTACTATCAGAAGATAGCCTGACTCGATGTTTAAATCTGCGTATTAGTCTGTTATCTAGAAAATGTGATTGCGTCAGTGTCACTCTAGATTCATAGTTTCATTAATTACCTAGTTTGGTATACCAGTGCAAAAAGAAAACTAACAAATTGAGCTTCCAGAAAATATGTGGAAGGCTTAGTGCAAAGTCTTGAAAATCCATCAAGGTTACTTGTGTACGATTACAGGAGCAGAAGGAGAAAAAAAAACCACCCCAAACACACAGGCGTTGTTTAGGAGTTTGACAATAATGCACTTTGTCTGGTACACAGTATTATTTGAAAGATATGTTTATATGCCTGTGATTCTGTGCATGCACACTCTATGTGCATATCTATAACACAAAAATATTATATCATGTCTGTATCCGCTAATCTAATGTGATTAGGTTGGCCCTGCTTATTTCACTTGACAGGCAGGCAGTGACATCAATCAAAATTTCTGCCATTCATGTTGCTTTTCACGGTGCCAGGGAGAGTCCTGACAGGTTTCTTTAAAGTGGGATAGCAATAACGTCAGGATTTGGGGTTTTGTAAGGTGGAGGGGTAGTTGTTTATGTATATGGATCATTTCCGTATTTAATCCGTGTTCATTTTTAGCTTGTATGTGAAGGGCATTATAGTGTACGTTAAGATACCTAAGTGTTCTCGGTAATCTCAAGTGTTTTATGTTCTGAACCCAAAGGTGACTTGCTTCAAGATTGGACATGTATTTTTTGCATGTGACTGGAACACGTCACAGGGAAAACCTTTGTGGCTGGTGGGTTTTTGTTGTTGGCTTTTGTTGGTGTGATGGGGTTTTTTTTAACAAATAACAATTGGAATTTTTTTCCTATGTGACACCTCATTCTTTTTGGAAAGGAATGAAATGTTAAGAAAGTAATGTGAAAATTTTATTTTCCTGAAGAGATGTAGTAAAAAATGAACCTGTATTTTCAACCTGTATTTTCTGTTGTTCCTTGTTTCATATTTACCCCGAAAGTACTGCAAAATAATAAATGCGCTATGATTAGGAAATCCAATTAAACCAAAGCAGGAATTTGTCTTTATCAGGTAATCTGTTGTCCTGAAAACACTCCAAATACACCCAACAATGTGAAGCCCAATTTTGCTCCATGTAGGTACACGGATTTTCTTGTGTCCTTTCCTGGAGCTGCAAATTAGGGTAAAACAAGGAACCCAGATTAGGACATAATTGCACTGGTATTGTACGTTTCTGGCTTCAGCCTGTAATTCCTGTAGATCAGCTCTATACTGAGGGATGCACAATTGTGTTCCCTCATTTCTAGGGGTAGAAGAAAGGTAGGAGGAGGAAAGAGAAGAAATAACAAATTTAAACTTTGAGTAGAAATTGCAGCCGAGGTCTTTGATTTCCTATTGAATTCCTGTTTCCACTAAACTGCCTCGGCACATTCTCAGGTCTTATGGGTAAGAGACTGATGGGGCTGAGAGGTGTCCCAGAGAGGTGGTGGTGTTCCACACGCATGTGCCTGCAGCTCAGTCGGGAGAATGCTTTCTCCTCTTGTGTCATCTCCTCAGAGCTATGTCCTTTATTTTTAATTATAGTCTTTTTTGCGTGTGTGTCTGTTTGGAGCAAGGAACTCGGAAGTTCAGAAGACTCCAGGGTGCATCCTGGCACTATACTCGTTGGTAGGCTTGAAAGTAGAGCACAGTGGCTGATTTTCCGTATGTTACTAATTCGCTTAATTTTAAATATCTCTTGAACACTTCCAGTTCTTTTTAAACTCTAGCCTTTGGCAATTATTACAATTGATACTTCCACTAGAAATACTGTTTTTTCTCTAGCAAAGCTACTGGTATGCTAAATGCAGTTTTGGTGGCTAGAAAACCACTTAATGTGTTTTACAAGGTTCTTAGATGAGGTGGAAAAGACATTTGTATAGTTTATGTACTATATGTTATGCATTGTATACTGTTTTCTCAGGTTTTGTCTCAAAGTATTGCATTATTTAAAGCAGTTATATCAGAAGTTAAATCATGGATGACCTAGATGGCACCAAGATATTTAACAGACACCGTCTGATAGGTATTGATGCATTGCGACTTTAACAAGCATTTTGATTCAGCAGATTGATGAGCTAAGAATTGTTTTCTGCTGGTGATGCACTTGATGGAGAGTTACTTCTGCCTTAAGTTCTAAATGCAGTTTGGCTTGTTGGTTGGGATATATTTTCTGTCCTCTGTGACTTAATCCAAAATGCACCTTGTCTTTACTGGTGGGTTTTTGGATTATTTTTGTGGGTGTATGTGTGCCCTACTCAGGGGACACATTTTTAGAGAGAAAGAAAAAGCTAAAGCAGAGCTTGCTCTTCAGATACTTCATTGTTGAAGCTTGGAAACATAGCGAATATAAGCTGACAGTTCTGTTAGGGGGGGAAAAAAAAATAAAAAAATTTAAAAAAATATGCTGTTGGAGTAGCCATTCAGTAATGGATACAGTACTGTGACTGAAATATCTACTTTCTAAGTTCCTCCTGTGCAGTACCAAATGCTAATGTAGGTGCCAAATAGGACTACCCTCTACCATGTATACGATGAATGAGGCACTTCAGAGTGGGATCCGAAACAGCTGGCAAACTGAAAAGTGCGTGATTGTAAAGCTAGTTCACGTTAGAACTAATCAAAATAAGGTGCTGCAGATGGGTATATCCTAAATGAAACTGTCATTTAATCAAAATTTCTTCACCTGTGTTCTTTCTTTAGAAACCAACCCAACAATCAAGGAATGCTCCTGTCATGTACAAGACTGTAATCAATTATAGAAATACTACTTCAAGTTCTTGCATTTCCTGTCCCCTCAAGTGAACTCTCTTCCCATTTTCTCATTCCCTTCATGCTGTTGCTGTTGTGGTGCGCTAAACTGGGTGTTTAATCCCCCCCACCTCTCTTCCTCTTCCCCTTCAGGACAGTGACAGTATTAGAAAATGAGGAATGGAAAGTCTCAGGAGATCCCATACCAGCTAGAGCACTATCCAGAGAGATGGGTCATGTAGTTTTGAATCACGCTGGTCACTTCCAATCTAGTAATATTGGTGGAACCATGGCAACTTTCCTTAATTCTTTTTTTCAAAAGATTGTGTGATATAGAGTAGCTGGAATAGTAATCTGGCCCTTATGTGTTAATCCTTTGTTCTGGTAGCACTTCTTGCCTCTGCTAGCAATTTTTGCTTCTGCTTAACAGGGGTGAAAATGCTGTTTCTCTAAATAGCGTGCCCAGGCCATAGAAGTGTTTCACTTAACTTTGAGCAGTAGGAATTCACTGGATGGACTCTGCTAGATCATTCTCTGGAAGTCGTGACAGAAGGTTGACTAGAAACCTATGAAGATATAATCCTAAAATATATTTGGAGAGGACTGAAGAAAATTTTGGACTCAAAAATACACATATTGTTTGGGCGAAGAGTGAAAAGAATTATTTAAAGTTGGGTTTTTTGAAAGAAATTGCTTTAAAAGAAATGTCAAGGAGATTATGATTTAAACATGTAATGCTCATTTAACTGCGTAATGGGGAAAAGATGTATATGATGGCTGCAAAGTATTGATTTTATTTGGGAAAATTTTAGTTGATATAGCTAAACTTACCTGTATTTCATGGGTAGGATACTTTTTCTTTTCAGTAAAAAATTTAGGTGTCACTAGAATGTTTGATTATTATTTGTGGTAAAGTAGTATGACTTTATCATGATTTGCTTTGTGGTATTTGATTTAAAAGCTCTATATAATTCTGTTTCCTATCTAAACCGTACAAGTTGGAGCCCAAACTGCAGATGTGAATTGACACGGGAAAATTGCATGATTCTCGTCATCCTTGGAGTGATTTTCCCAAATTTAAACATAGAATCAATAATATAATGGCTACCTAATGGTCTGTATTTCTGGCCTTCTCCATCAATCAGTAATTGTATTCCAAATAGTGTATAATTTCTGTAAATCACTGTATGTCTTCGTTGTTGACATAGTGACGACATCTACAGGTAACCTAAGAAAAAAAACCTGTCTCAGCATGAACCAAGTCAATCCCTCTTATAAATCAAGCAAAGTTTGGGGTGGATTAAATGAAGCAAACAATTTCCTGGGAATAATTCTTGAGTTGTCCCCAAAACTGGTTTGCTTAATCTGGTGTGGTACATTTTTTCGTGTTTTGACATGTTGAATTGGTCCAGTTCTTTCAACGATGGAAAGATTACTTTTTACAAAAGAAGTAAACTTAATAGCATTTAAGTGTGCTTTAAGTGTTGTAATGAATGCTCCAATTCATACACTGCTTATGTAACAGTCTTAAACCACTGAAAAATGCCCCTTCTCACCACACACAGAAAATTCTTCATTGTTTTTATTTTTTTTTTTCCTTTTTGCCCTTAATAGAGCCATAAATAAGGCTGACTACTCTGGATTCTATTACTATGTAAAAGCTATTTTAAAACATCTAACCATCTGCTTAATGGCTGGTAATATGTTTCTAATGGTCACTCTTGATAAGATACTTTCAATTTGCTCCAGTAATGGTAATCAAACAGCCAAGCCCATTCTACAGCGATGCGGCTGAGATTGTTCGCCACTTTCCTATCAGCAACAGGGTTGTTACAGTCTTTCATAGAAAAGGAATAGCAGCTTTGGAAGTTTTCTGTTTAAACAGCATATTTTTCCGGATTAAAAATATGGATCTGAAATGTGAACTTATCAGATGCTGTACAAATGGGTAGTTTTCAGTATTTACGTGTCCAGGTGCTGTGGCTACTGTGGTTATAACAGGTCAGTTTAATTAATAATTGTCCCTTTTTTTTTCCTGGATGATACATACTGAATTGCTGTCATCTAGGGCCTTGCATTCTTTTGTGCGATCCTGGCAGCTGGTGACGGCTCTGCAAATTATGAGTTTCTTGGCTTAAAACAGACTAAATTGCAGACAAAACAAGCTATCAGCTGAGTAAATACTGCACCTCTGTTTGGCTTCAGTGAGAAGAAGGAGATTAGCGTGAGTACTTAGTGTTCATAATTACTAGTAAGAGGGAAATAGTAGGCTCAGGCTGACTGCAGATTGTTCCATTATATCCAATTAACACCCACTTGATTATTGTTAATTACTTGTGTTGGATGACAGAGGAGTAAAGATGTCATACTTCAAACATACAAATACCATCTGGGTCATCAGTATGCTGACACTGATAATATCGTGCTCAGTCTCAAATGCTACTAGGTATTTTCTCTGTACAGTTTTTAGACTTCACTGCTTTTATTACTACTTAAAATTCTCCTGAAATACGCTGCCTAAATAAAGATTATTTTTTTTTTCTTAAAAAAAAGAAAAGAAAAAAGGCTATACTTTTCCTGTTGAGTTCTTCAGGATCAAAAAGATGTGTCAACAACACAAAAGTTCTGTCTAATCATTTTTTGTAAAGGCCTTTTTGCAAGGTAACCCACTGAGGTTGAGACTCAGAATATGTGGTGGACGTGGGTAGAATGTAATGTGTTTGTTATTCCAGTTGTCAGAGTTAGGATTTTCAAATTTAGTATGTTGGGATACGTAACTCCCTTCAACATCTTCCAAACCTGTAAAGTTTGAATATAGTGACATACATAAATATTATTGGCATTTTTCTTGGTTATTGGTGATAAATGACTGAAACTAATATCATAAAAAGGTGAGTTCCCCGAGTGCAATGAGTTAATGAAGACCTTTCTCATTTTATGTTCTAATATATATTTAAACAGTAAAGGAGCAGGCATTAGAAAGTCTATTGAAATAAGGAATTCCTAAGTATATTTAAAGATTTAAACAGGGAATTGAATATCTTGACTAGTCATTTGGTATCTATAATGTTAAAATAGTCTCCTTTTAAAGGGCATTCACAGCATTAAAAATCACCTTCCAAATACTGTAAATATATATATTTTATAATGAACAGATATCAGCGAAATGGAATATTGTCATAGGATAATAGGTTCTGGCTGATGAATGCTGAAGCAGAGCCAAAATGCTCAATTTTAAGGTATAAGACATTGATCCTGTGACAATCTTTTATTACAATTTACTGTTATTTCTATTATGCTACCTGGCCAGTGTGGGTACCATCACCTTGTCTGAATGGGACACTTAGAATCATAGCATGTAGAAAACTCTGCCTGCCCGGAAGCTTCGTATGACATTGTGCTGCTACTTAGAGGATCACAAAAGGAACGGCTGTCAGACCCTCTTCTTATTTTTGGAAAATAATTTCTGCCACTCAGGATGAAGAAATGTGTTATCAGTGTTGGGTCTGAAGTGATGGAGAATGGTTCAGCCTGCTTCTAATAAGCAGCACTTAAAGATATGCTATCCAACTTTATAACGTAGCGAAGAACCAGGACGGGACGTTTCTGTCTTTGTTCTTCCTTAGCAGAGCTGCACACGTCCTTTTGTGAACTTTTTCTTGTTTTTTGTTTGAGTGGTTTTTAGTACGTCAAGCCACAGTCATTCCTCTACTTTAAGTGTACAATATTTGGACGTATCTCACTACTAGGTTTTCCTTACTGTAAGCTATGCAACTAAAAAAAAAAATCTTTAATAGCTCTTGGTTTTTTTTGTTGTGTTTACATAGTGCCCAGCAAAGTCTGTTCCTGACCCGTGGTTGTACTGGTTTCGAAGCTGATTTGCACATACTAACCTGAATATTAATTTCAGAGCTTTTATAGAGCCAAGCTGTATCTATATTCCTGCAATAAATAGGCTGAGTTTGCAGACAAGAAAGATAATGCCAAAACCCCCTGAAATTCACTGTTTTAAACAGTGAAAAGCATGCTGAATTAGGTAGTCCCTCCTGTTATTTTCAGGTGTTCTTTAAGGGAGTGCTTAGGAAGTTTTACTTGATTTAACTTAGATATAAGTAATTCTCAATTCGGAGCAATGGTTTAGAACTTGACTGAATGTCCTTTTTGTGGAGTAATTATCCTGATTTCCTTGCTAAATGTTATTTTATGCATTATGTTTAATAGCCTCTTTTTGGCATGGTAGAATAGCGATAGCATCTTCTAGCACTTAGGGACAGAATATATCCTCTGTTTGGTTCGTTCGCAGCTTAGCGTTCCGGCATTAGAGCAATGTTTTTTTTCCTCTACATCTTCACAGCTGATATATTAGAACAAACTACGTGTAAGCTTTCTAACTCGGTGGGGTTTTTTGCTTTCATGTCTTCTAGATACCTTATCTAGGTGCCAAGAGATACCACATTCTTTTGTCTCTTTGGATGACGATGTGTGCGTTGCCTGTGTGGGGATATTAGGGACTTCATGAATGACTAAAGTCACTTCAATGCTATACTAGTTTTTCAGTACTTGAAAATCATGTCCATCTAGGATACTTTTTCTGATAGTGTTCATTTTTTTGTGAGAACTTCAGGTGTATTTTATTTGTGACACCACACGTGTCATTTCAGTAGTGCAAGATTCTTTCAGGGTCCTGGTTTTCCATAATGAAGAGCATCCCATGCTGCTTTGAGATTTTACTTTCCGGGTAGGTTTTTGGTGGAGATCTAGTCACCCAATGCTCCAATCACAGATACTGCTCCTACTTCATCTTGTACTAGAAATCATTGCCCTGGCTCAAATGTACGCTGATAACTCAAGAAAACAGTTAATTGATGGGTGAGCAGGTATTCCAGCGTCCTAGATGTTTAGTGCCATTTTGGTTATGAAATGAAACCAAAAGCTGGGATAATCACACTTGATGGTGTATTTTAAGGTAGAGACTGTGAATCTTAACCTAGTAAACCACCACTGAGAGAAGAGCTTGCTCTCTTCACCACTGTGCTGAGCGGAGCACTGACGTTAACAGCGTAGCAGCATACATTGTGTATGTTCTAATAGTGTTTAATGTACTAAATTGGCAGGTTTCTTAATACTTAGCCATGCTTCTTATTGTTTGTCGGTGACTAGATTCCAAACCTGTGTGTTTAATTTTTCTGGAAAATGTTTCCGTAAGTTTCTTGGTGTGCTGAGCCACGAACAAGGGCTTTATGGCATGGCCTATGCTTTCTGATAAATCTCTGAATGGATTTGCTTTGCATTATGTGTTTCCTTCTGCAGACTTCTGTGATTAAAAATACGGTTTTAATGCTTCTTTCCTCTCTCCCTTAATTGTTTTTATGAGAAAAACAGTTAAAGAAAAAGCAATGTTTGTTGCAAAGTTTGAGTTCTGTAATGGGTTAACATGTATTATAAATACTAGGAATGAAAGCTTTGCGGTAGAAGAATTGAAATGTATTCATTTTGCAGCAAATTGAGCAGTATTACAGTAAAAGTAAGGAAACTCTTATCATGATTGGTATCGCATTGAGACTTGAGAAGTTGATTCTGCCAGGAAGTTGAAAGAACTTTTCAGCAGAATATGTCTTACCTTAGGAAGGGGGATGCATAGTATATTTTATCTTTGCAATGAGTGTGTTCTATGCGTGGGAAACGAAGTATTTTTGAATAGTGGCATGCAAGGTTGCTTTAATATTACCTCTGGACAGGTGGACTGTATATAAAGATGAGTGAGATGTGTAACATCTCTTCCCTCTTGTGTTTAGTTTATAATTGTTAGATGTAAGAGTAGTTTACTCAATTTTCGTTACCTGAATCTTGGAAATTAGAAATAATGATCCTTGAAAAGTAAATATTCTTGTTTTGACTTCAGTGTTTTCTAAGCATACCGAATCACTATTTATTTAGAAGAATAAGGATATTGCATATGAAATTACTTAAAAATTTTACAAGTCCTCGCTTTTGAAGGATTAATACATCCTAATGATGCATCGATATCACAAAATTCTGTTTTGTATACTTTTGAAGGCGAGCTGAAAATGTGATCCCTGAGTAAAAACAAAAATCTTCCGGTCCTCTCTCACCTTTTCCCTTCGTCCAAAGCGTTTTAGATTAGTATGCTATAAACTTTTGTGAATTTTGAGTATTTCTGACACAATTTTTCCAAGGAGTCTGAATTTAAGGCTTGGTTTTTACAGTCCCCAGTGAACCAAACTGAAATCCTTCTAAGGAGATAGCGTGTGTTCCGTTGCATTTGGTTTAATGCAAGTATAGAGATGTAGGGTTCATATTACTAATAAAGATCCCATAAATGTACATTCAAAGCATCTGTGTGATTGTACACAGTGCCTAGGGAGAGGGTGGTTGATACGACATAGTTATGTTATATATAACGGTTGTTGCAGGCCAGCTTCACATGTGTCATATGTTACAGCTTCACATAATAAGTTTGAGTTGCAAATGGACAAAGCCAAGAAATTTAAAGGCTGACATTTTGTCACCAATCTTTACATGACACTCCTGCAGCGTTTAGTAGATACATTGACCTGAAATCTTGGTATTGTTTACAGAGTTGACAAAGGAATAATCAGCACAACTTCTGTCGTATTAATTTTAGTTTGTAATTACATCAGTTATAACAATATTGCAGATTGTTGTGCTATATGCACATAGGATGTTTTGTACATTCAAGTCCCTTTCAGGTCCTTAACCTGACCAATTTAACTAGAAAGCCTTCCCTCACCCCCTCCATTCCTTACTCAACAAACGAGTTGAGTTTTTAATGCTATAAGTAGTTTTCCAAAGCTGAGCCATTCTGAGCATGTACATTGTATGCCTTTGCTTGCCCTACTAAAGAAGTACAGCAATTGCAATGATTGACCCAGACGCATCCACCTAGTGATTTGCAGATAACCATGAGCTTCTTGAGCCTGGTTACCAGAGAAAACTCCATCCGCTTGAGGATTTACTAGGAGCATCTTACCTGTGCAGGCAGCACAGGACTGAGGAGCCCTCCCAGGAGACAAAGCTGATTAGCTCAAGCTCTAACGCTGATGTGGCCAAATGCTGAGGGAGCAGAGCAAGTTTATGACCCTAAGAACTGTGGGCAGACGAGAAGCTTCGATCAGTCTGATGATCCCTAGTCACACCACTAGAGACAGGAACTCAAACAGCGCTCGTTACTACTTTGCCTCTGTATTTAAAGATCAGGAAAACACTGTGTAGTTAGAATTCTATCTTGTAAGTAGAACATCCTGAACATAGCTCTGAAGCACCAGACGTATCTGGATTCAGTACCAATCTTTTACTCTTTCAAAGTTAAGCAAAAACATCAATACTTTATTGAAAAGGTTTTCTTTGTATATATCTGTTACTGCATGCATCAGTTCAGTTTATTTTGAGCAATCCTTAAATTAGGACTTAATCACTTGGAGGACGAGGACATGGGTTTAACGTTGTCACATCTTTCATCATTATTGCTTCTTTCTTAAATAATATAATTTGTGACAAATGTGAACATTAATTACAGTTAACAAAGCAATGTAACATGAAGTGTTCATATTTTAAAAAACATCCAATCAGTGAGATTACATCTTACACAAAGCTTTGAGTCAAAGTTCAAAAGTCAGAAATCAAATACCGTCAGTTATCAAATTATGTTAATGGTTCTAATGAAAGCTTCTGGTATTTTGCTCAACACTGTGTTGCTATTATGGTAACTAATAGGACAAGAAAAGCTGATGGCCATGAAAAAATTAAAACTGACTGCTAGAGTTTCGTGGTTTTTTTTTTTTTTTTACATTTGACAATCTGTTTAGTCAGCCCGCGTTTCCATGTAGTACACTCAGCTTTTTCATCAGGCATAGGAAGAGTATAAACTATATTTTATAACCATTTTAGCACACTACGCTTCCCCTTCCTTAAAAAACAGCTTCACATAATAAGTTTGAGTTGCAAATGGACAAAGCCAAGAAATTTAAAGGCTGACATTTTGTCACCAATCTTTACATGACACTCCTGCAGCGTTTAGTAGATACATTGACCTGAAATCTTGGTATTGTTTACAGAGTTGACAAAGGAATAATGATCACAGCTTCTGTTATATTAATTTTAGTTTGTAATTACATCAGTTATAACTTCAGGGAGCCAGCACAGGTAGCTTGCAGGGATGTGATCTGAAGCCCACTCACTAAGCTAAATGAAATGAAAATGTGAACCAATGAACACCGAGTTTACATCTTCTGGGTTTTTTTTTTATAATGCAACATGGAGCCGATGGAAAACTGTGCATTTTGAAGAGAGGGTGTAAAGAGTAGATGTTTAATGTATTTGAGTTGTAATTGTTTTAAATCCTTGCTAGCATGAATGAATTGCTGGGACATCCGACCTTTGGTTATTGTCCATGAACAATAATTTGGCACCTATGGAAATGGGTATTTTTAGTTGAGTCAGTGCTGGGGAGTGTTGGACTTAAGTCATTGAGCAGAAATCTCAAAATCTCCCTGTCATTGTTGTCTGGCACTACTTAAAGCTGTCAACAAAAACAGAGACCCATTTTTGTCGTCACTGAGACTTACGTCCAACGTTTGCACCTCACACTGTGAAATTTTGTCTTTGAAACAGCTGAGAAAATGTCTACGTCTTGACCAGTGTTGTCTCATTATAGGCAACTCCTTTTCAATAAGAAGCTAAAACAGCACTGAAATTTCACTTTTCCAAACTATTCCTGTAATTTCTTTGCTGCTGTGTTAGCAACCGACCCCCCCAAAAATGTGATTATCAAGACATATTTGAAAAATGGAGTAAATTGTGCCTACAGTATTTATGTGAAAACTTCTGTAATAGATAGGAGATTAGCTGGTGGAGCCTGACCTGTAAGACGCTTTCTTTACCTGGCCTTGCATAAATACCTGAGTTTGGACAACCCTTTGCAAAAAGTAGATTGTAGGGGTTTCCTTTCGCATGTAGACGTTTCTCTGTATCCTGTGCTGTACCTCTGGATACCATGGATGGAGTTGCAGTTATTGGCTACAGGAAACAACCCTTTGCTCACTCCCTTCATGTTTAAATATGGTGAAAGGACAGCGTGCTGTTTTGACACCTCTCTCTCCTCCAGGATTTTTTTAATAGAAGAGAATGCAGTAAATATTTTTAAAATAGGGGTAGGAGTCCATTGGCAAAAAGGAGACAAAGGACAGTGGGTTTATTTCTTTTCTTTATTTTCTTTTCCTAATACTGGGAGTGAGTAAATTATCTTGGACCTCTTCCCACCCCACCCTTGACAGAGAGAGGAGCTTTTGAGTTTAGAAGCGGAAGAATTCTCTTTTAATAATTTTGAGCCTGGAAGCTAAAGTGAGCAGGATTCGTGAAAAAGTGACCGGGTTGGAATATCTGTATACAGAAACTTTCGAGTGTGTGCGATGCAGAGGTTTAATACATAATTTGGATCTCTCTGTGATGGTGATCTGACCATAAATTCACTTGTTGCAGTCCAGAGTGATCTTCTTGTGATGGTTGATCAGTGCCGATAGTACAAGCTGCAGGAAGTTAACAAGATCCTTAAAATTATGAACAGCGTTCACTGTATGTGAAGTGATGGGAACAAAGAATATCTGGAAGAGGAGACAGAAGTAGCACCTTCTAATTTCAGAGAGTAATGAAAATAGTAGCGGAAGATGTTAATTTTGGAGCATGTCTGTCAGTAGGATCACTGAAACCTCAGCCGATTTTTTTGCCATTCGGTATCAAAACAAACACGAGGCCGGTTCTGATGTGAGCCCTTAAACTTTAATGCCAAGTGTACACTATATTTTGCTACGAACACGGTGTAAGCAAAGCTGTATTCTTAAAGATTTGTGGACTGCACTAGTTGTTTTGGGGTTTTGTCTGTTAAAAATGGATTGCAAAGCTGTAGTCAAAAACTGTAAGGGAATCTTCAAGCGCATTAAATACTTCTTGTTTCTAATGTATTTAATAAACGTAGGGAGATGTGTCTACATCTGGGTACAAAAATATACCGAATTTATTTCATCCACTGTTTACTCAAACAGAAACTGATAAATAATACTTTCACATTTTTGTTGTGTTTTATTTCTGCCACACCAGGGGCTCAAAAAATGAATGTGTCAGTAAAGGATTTGACAGTGTGTTACGACAGTCATCAATCCAGCAAGCCCTGTAGCCATAAATAAGCTTCATACAGTGCCACACTAAAGAGGACAGTTTTTCTTCTGCAGGACATTGAAAATGTCACGGCAAGGGAATTGTTTGTCCCTGTCGCCACGACAACGCCACCAGCACTTATCATTAACTTTCACACCAAGATTTTAATCAGCAGTCTTTGTGGCATAAGACTGAGTCAACATCAGCCCAAATTTTCGAAGCCGTTATTCTAATTATGACGAGAAGCTATAGATTGATGAGCTTAGTTTTCTGCAAGGACTGGTGGCAGTTAATTCCTGTGACCTGTGTGCCTCCAGTAGTCTCTTTTCGAGATGGAGTCTTGAAAGTTCGATTATTAGTGACAGGTTGTAAGTGAGAAGAAGCTTATCTCTCCAGAGAGTGTTGATAACTTGAGACAAGGTTTAACTGGGAAGTAGTGAGACAGTAGATGGCAAGGAAAAAAAAAAAAAAAAGGGGGGAAAAAAAAAAAGGGGAAAAAAAAAAAGGAGGCAAAAAAAAAAAGTACCTTCTCTATCTCTGGCAAGCACACTGTAATGAGAAAATACAGACAGCCACATTTCGCAAGTTGTAAATTCTGGTAGCCTTCAGTTGTAAATTCTGGTGGAGTCTGTTTCACTCGGCTATCTGATAATGTGTGAAAATATTTGTCCTGCTGCTTCTCCTGCATGAACACACAGTGCTTTTCAGCAAAAGCATTAAACATTCAGAGCCTCGGTATACGCAGTTCCGTCAGGTTTTTCAGTCCCTGAAAAATGAGAAGAAATATGATATTTCCTTATGTAAAAGGGAAAAAAAGGAAAAATAGAAGCACTTACTGCCTCATTTTTATGTGTATTGAGACTGGCCAAACCAGTGTTATCATTGCTGTTAATATTATTTATGTGCAAACAGTGTGCTCAGAGCCGTACAAGTCAAACAAGACAACGTGTCCTTGCTCTGAGGGGCTTGTAATCTAAGTAGACAGACAATGCAAAATGCACTAGGAAAACCCAGAGGAGAATTATGTCTGAGTTTATTTCATTTATTTGTTCTTGGTGATGGGTAGGCAACGTTATTTTTGCTGACTAGTATCTGTGTGTGCGGAAGGAGTGATGTCAGAAAGGTGAGGGCTCTGCATGTGGATTGAATAGGGAAGTATGGGACCAAAGATGTGCCAATGGTCTGCAGAAAGATTTATTAGTGGAGGGTGAAAAAATTGTGGGGTGAGTGAAGCATCAGTAGTACACTTCTTTCCACGAGAATGAAGGGGGAGACGGAGGCAGAGTAGTTCATAGGTAGGCAGCGGCAGAGCTGCAGCGGCATCTCAGTATTTAGGAAGCTCTATCCAGAGATGAATACTACTCTAATGATTAATTGCCTTTTGACTCTGATTTCTGTTAGGGATGAAGTAACGTGCAGAGCTGTACCAACTAGGTAGAGAACTGATTCCAGGAGATCCCCGACTCCCTGCTATTTCTTCTGTTACTTGCTTTGCATTTCTCAAAGCATTTTGGGGAAATGGATGTGCAGGAATGAAATCCTGCTGAGCTGGATGCGAGAGTTTCTCTTTCAAGTCGTCTGGAAACACTGGAGCTCCTTCTAGGCTCTCCAGGTCTCATTTAATCAGCAAGGCCATGGCAGATACGTTCATTCCTAAGTGCGTTCAGAAAATCGTTAAGTGTAGCCAGGTACTACAATGCCTAGGAGAGCAGGCAGAACAGTGGAGAAAAATAAAAGAATAGTGGTATATAGGTGGCTTGAGGAAAATCAAGGACTGCAAGAAGCAACCAAACACGTTTGCCGTAATTAACAGTAGTAATGGCAATTGTCTGTTGTATCCCTGATTCTGCTGCTCATTAAATCAGAGATGTCACTCTTAAGTGCCAAGTGCTGTAAATATTAAAACTGTTGATCTCATTTGCTATGGGAATTAATAAACTGCTTCAACTGAATTCCTAAAGCTGTTTCCTAGTGGAAAACGCTTTCAGTTTCTTTTAGTTTCCTCCTTTTCTCCCCAGTTGTTTCATTACTGTGGTCGGCAAGCTAATGGAAAAAGACACTGGGACTCAACAATGTACATTATCTTGAAGGTTCAGCCAATCGCACAATGAAGACTGTTTTTTTTTTTTTAATAAGGATTTTGAAAGATCCATCTGCTTTCGAAGGATGAATAGTGTTAGCAAACCGAATGATAGCGAGTTTTTAAAACCTTGAGTACAAGAATACTTTCCCTACTCTGCTGTATGGCCTTGTCTTGAGTTCTCGGTGAGACTTTTGTCTGCAAGTGTTGAAGTCTTCACTGCGACTAGATGGATAAAAATTGCAGTTGGAGTTTGAGCACATTTCCAATGTCAGTGCCATCTAGTTGCGTGTAGCCTTCCCTAGCTGGGGGCTTGCCTGTGCTGGGCCGGTGTCTTGCCAGTTGTGCTGGCACAATTCTCCTGGCAGAGTTTCCTAGGGGAGAGCAAGATATGCCAGGAGGAGGGGCGTTTTCATCTAGGGTTGTTGAACCTCCTTGACCAAATGCACTGTCGTGCCATCGTGACCGTGCCTATACCACAGGTTTTGCTGGCATGGCTGTCACGGTATTTCTTTCTTCCCACTTTTCCAGCTGAGGTAGCTGTGCCTGCAAAACTTTGTGACTGCTTACAGCAACGCAGCTACTTGTCTCTCAACTTCAGATTCACAGCTCTAAGACTCAGTCTTCTCAGTGAGTCAATTTTTTCTATTTAGAAATGGGTAGAAACTGAATGAATGTTATGATGAAACAAGCAGGGAAAAAAATGTAAGACGGGCCTATGAGTATTAGGAGGTGGGGAGGGAATCCTTTTCTTGAGGTTTTCAGTATATACTGGAGATAAGCAAAAGGGGATGATCACAAATGAAGGAATATATAATTAAGATTAAACTAGATAATAAGATATTCTTTTGTCAAGAGGCAGTATTTTGTATGGTGACAGCTCTAGTCCACAATGACAATAAGATTAACAAACTGTATAAATATGGAGCATTACAAAGTTAAAACTATGAATTTGTTCACAAATTATTGCTGCTTTTGCAGAAACTGAACCCTGATTTCAAATTGCCACGTAGACATTGCTGCCGCCCGGTTCTCTTCTAGCTGCGTGTAGTATTGAAAGGATAAGTTTGAAATGAAATATGTTTTGCAGAAGCAGTGGATTGCTGCACTGCTGTAGGTTTTTGGCCCCTGATTTTAATCTATTGAAAGTTGTTTTAACCAATGGAGTTATTCAGCAGGTTGTGTGTTTTGGGTTTTTTTTTTTTTTTAAATGCCTGTCTGTCCTTGTTAATTAGAAGTGTACATATTGGGAAATTAACTATGAAATACTAAAAATGATAAATTATTTCTTATTTGAAAGTATAAATTAAAGGTTTAGTGTATATAAAATTTGTCATGTTTAATTGCAAGTTCAATTAAAATTCAGGATAATGATGATTTATATAGGTTTCTGTGTAATTTGATATTCATTAGCTTAGCCAGACACATGCTGATATTAGCTCGTTAATTATGTTTCCTTTTGTTGAAAGCAGCCTTGTGAAAGCAATCTGCTCAAAGTTTTTTAAACTCATTCTGCTAAATGAATATTTGGCAGCTGTTCATGTTATTGAGATGGTCACTGTGGCTTCACTTCACTCATGTAGCATCAATCATACCTACTGTATGACAAACAAGGGTTTCTCGTTACAAACCCATTTATGAAGGTTATGGTTGACACTAAAGAGCTATCGCATGGCAGCGTGATATTGCTTTACAGTAATGTAAAAGTATCACTCCAGCTAGAACTGGCCTCTCCCACATAAGCAAAACAAATATAGTTTAATAAGGGGGGGAGAAAAAAAACCTGGCTGTTTCAGCTGCAAGTAGTGTAGCCAGCGTATGAAGTGCTGAGGTGCTTTCACATCTCTGGAATGTGGAAGGCAAGTTACTCAACACTGTAGAAGTTGTGAGACATCAGTGCATAAAAAGCAATGCGTGTAGCCTTCTGGGGTGTTAGCTCAGTGCTCTTCAGGTGTTCTTAACACTCTCTTCTAAGTGGAACTGACCTGAGTAATTTTAGAGATAGATGTCACGCAGTAATTCCCAGCGAGAACCGTATCCCGGCTGGGGAGGGGACCCATCCTGTGGGCAGAACTGGCCCGGCTCTGGAGGCCTCTAGCCTTTGTGTTCATGTTGCAGAACTGTCAAGCCGGTGGGGGATTGAGCAGTTTAACGTTTCAGGATCGCTAGAGATTTTTATCTGAAAATATTTGAGGTAAATGCATTTACTGTTTAATGAAAAGACAGGTATCGCTTTGAAGGATTGATGGCATGAAATGTAATCCTTTTGTTTCTGCTAAAAAGAAAATGCAACAAATGTACTCAGGGCTATGGCACTCAAAAGGAGCTACTGTTTCTCTTAGTGTTAGCTACAGGAATATATGTGTATATTTTTCTCGGAGCGCTGTCTAGCCTCTGTCCTTCTCGTTAGCAGTTAGCAGTGTCATGGACCTGTTCAGATTCTGTTTCTTGGATCTGACAAAGATATCTTGCTTCTGAACTTTGTAAGTCAGTTTTATCTGCTGAAGTGGGGAGAAGTCATGGACTTCAGGGAGAGAAGAGGTACTGGACTGGTGTACGTGTTAGACTTTTTGTCACCTAGGAGAATAGCTGTTGACGCACAGGATCAGAGTGACGGACTGAGAACAACTCCCTTTTTTTCTGTCCCTTCCAGAACTTGCTCTTCCTTTTTCTGCATGTTATCATGCTGTCCAGCAATGGTAAATCAGTATTACTTTCAGGGATGGGGCAACAGCCAAAATCAATAGACTCTCCTCCCGCGCACCTAATGCCCCCAAAGTTTTTGGGGGAAGTGCTACCTATGAATTCAGTTTAAAACTCCTCTTGAAGGGGAGTTTACAGTATTAAATCAAGTGGAAGTTTACCTGTTGATTGCCTTAGCTTGGGCCAGGACATTAATATGCAGTGGCTTTGTGTTGTATCCATTGATGGTGGATAAATCACTGCAATTTATCAGCCAGGAGAGTTTCACTCATCTGTGGTTATTTTTCTTGGAACAGCTCAGCTTGGTTAGCATAAAAGTTACTCTGGCTTCTTTCTGCAGGCTTTCTTCTGCAGTGATGTGGTGCTAGTAAAGACTTTTTGACAAGCCAGTTCATCATTGTTGATTCTCTTGGAGGTATAGCCTCTTCGCTTATAGAGCCAGGTGGTGTGTTTCTGTAGGCAGCATGCTAGTAGCTACGGTAGGCTTGGGAGAAGACCTTAATATGAGAAGCAGATGTGATAGAACAGATTTGCAAATCGGGATATTAAAATACTTTCAAAACCTTTAAAGGAGATACAAATTTTGCAGAGAGGATAGAAACTTCTTTATGTTCTTTCCCTGACCCTTCAAAGTGCCCGGTTTCACTTTTTGTTTTGGTGTACTTTTTAGATATCAAACATCTGCTTTGAAAATGATAGTAATTTGTTTTCTGTAATTGTTCCAAGTTCTTTTCATTGTATTGAATATTGTTTCAAGGCTTCAGTTGGATTAAAGTACCCATGGAATATGTGTCTAGGGCTCAGACTGTTTGGCCAAATTCACATGCATGCAGTAGTTCAGGTGTTGTTTTTTAGGTGTGCACTTAGTGTGTTTCCTCCTGTTCAACTATTGAAGTGAATATTTTTAAATAAAATTTCATAAAATAATAAGAATGTGATAAAAATGATATTTTTCCTTCATTATTTTACTGTGAAAAAAGCTGTCAGAGCTCTGTTTGCTATGAAGCATTGCACACTCTCATATTGCATACTGTATCTCGTATCCTTGATGAGGAAGGAGCTGTTTATAGTTGTTTTATGCTTTGTATGTCCATCCTTTAACTTAGTATTTCTCACATAAAAAAGGCTTATGAAGAACTAGGAAGACAGAAATCTAAGAAAGCATGGATAGCAGAACTATTGACTAAACCCATGATTTTTTTTTACCGAGTTATTTTGAGTAGAATTGCACTTAAAATTGTCTTTGATAGCATTTTGATTAGACAAGATAGAATCTCCCAATCAAGTAGCATTCAGTATTTTAGGAACTATTCTGGAATAAGTTTTGAATGCTGCCTCTTTTGTTTCAAATCAAAATGGTCTGTAAACATATGGACTAAGTTTGCTTTGTAGAAAAAGGGTCTCTGGGGTTTGGTGTGTGTTTTCCTGATGCTTTAGTAAGTTTAGTTTCAATTTGAGCCAATGTGAGGAACTACTTTTTTCCAAAAAAAGTACCAGTTAGCAATTAGATTTTTTTCTTTTCTTTCTTTCCTCCTTTCTTTTTTCAGTGAATTGAAAAAACGTTTTTTCCATGTATTGTGTTTAAGGGAAATAAGCCCACTTCCACCGTAGAATACTACTCTTATAAAGCATGGAAGAGTTTGATTATGGTATTTGTTGCTATTTTGAGTCCCAAGATTTTATTAATGTTAACATTCAACAAAAGGAAGTATCCCACTGATTATAAATGACAGCAACATGCTTATAGAAGCACATGAAAAAGTCACTGTAGTCATTTAAAAATTTTTTTCCTCCCTGGTAGCAAAACCATGCCAGTAACTGCTTGTTGAGCAAGTCCTTGTCAGCTTTTTATCGCAATACATTGTTGGGTAATAGTTTTAAAATTATTTATAGAATGGAATCCCAGCTGTATTGAAAATACTATCATTTAATATGTTGTCTGTGATTCTCATTAGCTCTTTTTGCCTAAGGGTTATGAAGAGAACAAAGGTTTAGCTGTGTGTCTAAGATTGAGCACTATATAAAATTTTTGTCAAGGGACTTGTTGACCTTATGTAAAGTTACCTCTTTGAGAAGCTCTTTATATTATGGCTGCAGTTGCTATGGAAGTTGCATAAACCTAGCAACAGCCAGTGTGCCCTGGCGCAATGTATTTCAGAAGTTTGGCCTCTAAATGGGTCTATTTGCTTACTGCAAAGTTTACATCCAATGTAGTATAGAAATAACGATCAGTCAAGTGAAGTGTGTATTTGAAAAGCATAAGCTGATACGTTTTTCACATATGTAATATAAGCCCGCATATATAAGATGCGGGAAATCCGTTATGCCACACAGGATTGTGCTTTCTCTGCTGATTGCTATTAAAAATAGCAGACTTCAAGTCAAATAATTTATTAACATTCACAACTTCTCTGTAACTTGAGGTGGAATGTTGCAGTCCCTTTTAAGGATACTTGCATTAGTGTTATTTTTTTATTTTATTTTTCCTTTTGCAGTACTTGTACTGTATCACACTTGTAGTGTGATAGCCTCTCTAGATCTTTCACCTTAAATCATAACGTTCTGCTGTTAGAAAAACATTGAGTTGATCTCCTAATATATTCAACCTAGAACATCACTTTGGTGATGTTAGCTGTTACTTTACATCTGGCAGTGCTCCTCGGAAAGGTAGACTGGAGCAACGATATCATGATTGCTGTCTGCTTGTACGTATGGCTGACTCAGCAGTATGTGCTTAGTCTGACTTAAAGGGTAAGACAAAATCCTACTATTACCCTTCTCCTCAGGGACAACTGCCCTTCTCCATCAAGAAGACAACCATTCAGCCAGAAAGATTGACTCCCAGAAATTCACCACAATCACTTTAGTATTTTAAATTTCAGGTGGGACTAGAATTGATGGTGTTGAGGGCAGAGGCTCAGAGCCTTGAATCTTTATGCTTAAGTGAGTTAAGCAAAACTGCTGGCTCTGAAGAAGTCTCTGTATTTCTTTTTAACAGCTAGAAAATAGGATAAATGAGGAAGGGAAAATGCAGCCAGTGGTTGGAGGTGAGGAAAAAGACATTTTAACCCTTTTGATGATGAGAAACTGAATCCTAAATTATCTAATCCTGCGCGAATCCTATTTGCATCGGTGTGGGATTGGTTAAAAATAAAAAGATATGACGAACATATAGTTTCTCTAGTAAGAGAGAAAAGAGCCTTAAATCTAAGGCTTAATCTACTGTCTTGTTGACAGTGGATATCGACATACCTAGTGAGCTGAAGCTGCACCTTTTTGTAAAAATAGAAATAAATAAAATACAGAAAAGAAGTTAAGTGAGATTAAAAGAAAAAGTGCAAAATCAAACTGGAAACTGTACCTACTCAGTTGGGTCACCCCCACTTCCACAGAATCGTCCTTCAGTCTGTGTTCATTCACACAGAGCTGAGTGGAGCTTTCCTAATGCTATAATAATGTTCTTTGAGCTATCTCAGTCTTTGAAATGCTGAATATTAGTTGTCTTTCAAAACTACACTAATGTGTTTTAACAATTTACAAACAAAGTAAATCAGACAGTGGAAGAATATCGGCAGAATTCTTGGGTTTTTGCTTTTATTATTGAATGTTTTTAACCAAAGGGTGGTAATAAGCTCCGGACTACTGTATGAATGGATTCTCATTTCTGCTTCTTCCCCAGCAGGTGTTTTACCTGGAAACTAGAAAAGGTAACAAGTCAACAGAGGAAACAAACATGTTGTCGTTCACTGTAGCTGATTTTATTTTTTTGTAGTGACACATGTAGTAGAAAACTCTGGCAAGTTTCAAAGAGAATGTAGCTCCTGCTTGCATTCGATTGTTAGTTCTGTACTCTTGAAAGCATAATGTGTTTGAAGTAGAACATGGCTTTTGCACAAGCAGAAAGGTAGAATGTTGGGTTTTTTTATGGAGTGAGGAAGTATTTATTGTTTAGAGCACTGCTATAACCCACAGTTACAGGCCATTGTGAAATTTGGGAAATTTCTGGTAAGAGGGTATCATCATTTTTCATCAGCTTGTTAAAAGTAAAATTTTTCTCTGTCACCATCTTTCTGGTACATGTGTGAATTTAGTCTGTAAAATAAGAGCAGGAGCTGAAAGGACATCTGTCTTTGCAATTCCAACTTGTGGTTTACTCTGCCCGTAGAGCATCGCTACTGATGAAAAGGGTGCAGCCTTGTGAACACAGCTCTTTCTGGCACTCTGAGAGATGGCTGCTCTTCGTTGCCTTTATCTGAAAATGGGTTGAAATCATCATACGTGAAGTGTAAACGGATGTTTATTTCCTAATAGAAACTCGTGGTTTTTTTGCTAACATTTCCATCCACATTCTTGGTCTGCTTCGCTTTACAGAAATCTGCTTCCTCCCTTAAGATGCCCAGGAATCTAAACTACTATTAAAAATTAGGTTACTGCAGCCGTAGTGTATTCATGAAGTATGTCTCGCCTTCAGGAGAGAAGTGGGTAGGCTTTGTCTGCTTTTGGGAAAATATTTATGTCCCTTTCATCATAGGTAAAGCCTCAGAGCTTTAGTTACAAATACTGGGATGGTAAGTATGGAAAAGACTTTTACAGCTGCATGTTTTGTCAAGCTCTTGAGGATTTAAAGTGGTTCCATGAAAGAACTGAGGCATCTTCCTCTAAGTCAACCCGATAATTCTTCTATCCTATTAATGATGATGCTTGTATCATAAGGTGGAAATTACTTAAGAATAATAGAGAGCGGTGTGTAGAATGTGAGTTGGATTTTTTAATTTTTTTTTTATTTTATTTTGTGATAGAAGAACCTGCAGATGGTTCCTTGATTATTTGCTTTAGTTTACCCCAAACAAACACCACATTCCCCCCAAGCCAACAAAAGCCCCCCACCCTTCAGATGAAGTGGGTGACAGTAAAATTAGTTATCTCTTACTGTTAGAAGACCATAATATTTTTATGTGGTTATCAGAGGAAAGAGCGAAACATTTTAAACTTTGCGAACAAATGTGTTTCATACCTAAACAGGTTCCTTTACCTTGGGAGTGTATGTGAGATGGAGTTCAAGGAGGTACCACAGAGAGCCATGGTGTTCCAGAGCTGCTAATGATGGCAGCTAGTCTCTCTATATTTAGGCTGTTTATGAGTGTCTTCATGTAAAGTAATATGAGATATAAAGTGCAAAAGCAATTAATTTTTTTAATGATGGAGTCTTTGAGATAAGTTTGCTAGGAAGTAGAGTTGCAAGATGGATAAAAGGGAGAGGTAAGTGACCCTCTTCATTCTCCTTTATTAGTAAATTGTACCATTTTTCCAGTGCTCAAGGGTCATTGCTCATTTTCTGGTAGCAAATGGATGTAATGCACAAAAAACATAACAGGGAAGTGGAGAAGATCCATTTAATGCTCTCCTTCACTACAGAGGGAACATGTAAACTCTCAAACTCTGTTCTTCCTTTAGCATGAAAATTGACTTCACAGATTCGCATGGATAATTTTGATTTACAGATTTTCATACCCAAATAGTCTCCTGAGCAGTGTGATTTCCTATAGGAAGTTTGGACACAGACAGGGTTCAGAAAGAAATAGCAAGGTTCGCTGGGCCCAACTTTAATAACCTTCCCAGTGGAACTCAGGCACAGAGGTTTTCGTACCATACCTGTATCGTGTCCTACAGCTTGAAAGGGAAGATTCCTGTTGGCTTTTGTAAGTGGTTGTAAGACATCTTGTCCTGCGTAAGATCTGACTGAAGGATTGTCACACTGAAAGTTTGAAAGAACTAATTGTACGTAATTGAATCAAACTAACTTGAAAGGAGAAAAGGAAGTTGCAAGCATCAAGCTTGCTTTGCTTTCACTGAAACTGGGTGCCTAAGCATCGGTGGTCTTTAAAAGCTCTTTATTTGTGTTGATTTTTATCTCGGTTACTAGCTTCAAACAGCAGTTAAAATTCAGAATATTTCTAAATACTAATTGTAACCCAAATTTAAGTTGTTCTGTTAGTTTTTACTTCCTTGCAGAGGTATTAATGTTTCACTGTCAGTTGAACCTCTCTCTTATTGCCTTATTTTTCTTTTCCGCAGCATAAGAATTCTTTAGATTATCAAACAAACAAACCTTCCCCCTTCAAGCCCCTCTAGGTTTGTCTATGTGGATTCGATTTATAGACGATGAATAGTGATGGCTGTTCTAGTGGCTATGAGGAGACACTATGAAATGGGTCTTATTGTTGCTTTTCAGTTGGAAAAAAAAAAAAAAATTTTAAGAACATGGTATCATTAATGTCCACTTCATCCTGGTTTATATTTATCTCTTAAAAGTGCTCCCCAAGTAGTATAGTGTGTAAGTTGGAAGATGACTTTTCACAGTGCAATACAGTAGTTTCTTTAGCACCCGTTATAGAGACATGAACTTGCTCAGAGGCTAAGAAAAGGCAGTGGAGGGTGGTGGGTCATGTTTGAGCAGAGGAGGAACATACTGAAGTAAAAGCAAAGATGTGAAAATTTAAGAATATAAAAATGCACAGTGAGCAGTTGTGGAACCAAGGGAAAAGATGAAAGAAATAAAAGAATAATGACAGAAGTAGTTATAGTGGAAAGCTGTGATAGGTGGTGGGTTTAGTGCTCTGTTGGAAGAAAGGTGGTAAAAGCCAGGGTCTTGATGGAAACTACTAAAGAAAGCAACTGGAAAAACCTGTTTATGCTGAGTTGCAAATTGGAAATGTTAACATCAGTAGCTCAATAAAGAGGCTTAAAGAAGGCATGGTATCTTTAATGGGTTGCTTGGGTCAGAACTACGTTGTTCAATTTCTTCAATATGACATGAAAATGAGACTGTTTTGGTAACATAGAATGAGTGTAGCTATTGATGTACTTCAGGATCACTTATACTTGTGCTGAGTTTTATTAATATACATTCACACATTTCCTATTTTTTCTTATTTGGTTAGTCCTTATTCTTTTTAAACAAAACTTAGTGTAAAATTAAGTAACATGTTTATTTCAAGGTTCTTAAAAAAAAAAAAAAAAATCAGAAAATTCACTCAGTGTTTTCACTGGAAGGGCAAGAGGGGTGGGGGGATTTGGGCAGCGTATAGCTTACTGATGTGGGATAGAACTGGGTGTGTTGCTCATACCCTATGTAATTTCCAGTCGTCAGGTTTCCCCTGAAAACTGGAGCCAGAATCAGTGACACATTAATACGTAGCGGGTGCGACAGAGAGAGAATACCATCAGCTTGCAGGTAATGTAAGATTTGGTTGCAATTGGTTAACGTAAGGGAAAGAGTTTCATGGGTTTTGAAGGCCTGTAATAACTATGAGAGAGAACTTGGAAATGTGGTGTATGGTTCAAAATGGGAAGAATTGCTATTTGGAGAAACATGAGGAGGAGCGGGAGTTTAGAGAGTGTTTACCTGCTTTCATGCAAAGCCATTGTAGTATGGGAAAACGATTCAGAATAAACGCATCTTAAATAGGTCTGGAAAAGATAACTCATGCTATTCTGTAATCAGATGAGCATTTCTAGATGAGCAGCTCTTTTATTCACTACGTTTGTTGGGGATTATCGAATATTGTTTCATTGCAAGGCGTCTATGTTGAGGCTATTGACTGAACAGCTGCTACGGGCTTCGTGTAGTGTTGTCCTTGCCTCTTGGCTTTGAGTCAGTTCCAGAAGTCTGAACCTTACCTCTTCGCATGCTTTTAAGGAATGGCAGGGTGAGTCTGAGGTTTTATTTGAGGGCGACAGCTTAGATATGCCAAACAGACTTAATTCTCTTTCTTGTTACAGTCAAAAGAGTAACTTCACTTACGCAACTTGAGCTACCTAGCATGTCTGCGTACTTACGGCAGGTTCTAACTGTACCAAATTGTGAAAAATGCACGGTGGTAACTGACTGTCACTAGTAGAAGTGTTACTTAGCACTGACTTTCGCCTGTCCTTTTGCTAGGAGGAAAAGCCAAGTTACCAATTGCCAAGGGTAGGATTTAAAGGCTGTGAGCTACTACACTAAAATATGCCAATAAAAAATTTGCCTTTCAGATGAATTCTTATCTTCCAAGCCTTTTGGCAGCTTGATGAACTTTTCATTTATACCTGTGTCTATATAGATGCGTCTTCCTGTATGTAAGAGTGTAAGCCTTTGTGTATAAAACATGGCATGGAGAGCACAGTGGGGTTTATCACCGGCCGCGTCTCCTGATTGTACATTAGCAAATCATTTCATCTACCCTTATATACAGAAGAGGTGGGGCGGGGGCAGAGAGAGTAAGTCTTTCCTTGGTTTTTAAGAGTGTTGGTCTGAAATTGGTTATGAGGCTTACATGAAAGATACTCCTCAGGAGAATGTTGTTCCTGTAGGGATTTTTTTAGTCCACCGAGAGAGTCATTGTCGCGTAGGACCAAGATGTAGGCCAAGTGGAAATACAGCAAAGTGATTTAATAGAAAAGGTAATTCCTATTCAAACTGGATGGTCCCTTATTCATTTCCTCGGATTATCATCAAATTTATGTCACCAGCAAAGGAGCTTTATTGAGTTTCACAGATATATTCCTTTTGCTTTCATTGTCATTAGTTGGCACACTGACATTTTCATATGTGTCTCAGCTAATGCCTCAAAATTACTCCATCTACAAATGTAACAATTGAACAGATAATTTTAATAAGATTCAGCTTGACTTCAGACTGCACTCCTTCCTTTCTTTATAGAATGCAAATTGTAACCTGTTTTTAAAGCCGTGCAATGCAGTGAACTTTAATGGGATTTGACAACATCATATTAAGCACAACAACTACGCATAATGTACCGAAAAATTGGACGTGAAATTGGAAACATAGCTGAGAACAAAGTAAATTTACATGGTTTGGTAGTTTGAATGTCTGATATCATATTCTCTCATGCAAGCTCCATAAAAAGCAAGGGATTTAACAATGGATATCAGCGGAAAGTGCTTTTAAAGTTAAAGCTGATGGATGGCTTGTCAAAAAAAATAATTGCATTGGTTGGAAAGTCGGGATGCGTGCTGAGGGGGAGAGAACAGGATATACAGAGAGGATGATGGGAAGTGACAGTGGTCTGTCAAGAAGCAGTGGCTGCCCAGAGAAGTGTGAAGCCAGAGCTATAAGGTGGCAGAGTAGAACAGGCTGTCAGAGCGGGAAAGTGGCTTTAATACCCTGAAAAGCAAAGGAATCCGCCTGTCAGCCTTGCTCAGCCGTGCTGAAAGAGGAAAAGAACACGGCATAAAGTTAGAGACATTAAACGGGGGAAAAAAAAAGAGAGGCCAACGAAAGCCAGTGAGGAGGGGTGGTGAGCTGTTATGTTTTTAAATAGACAAATGACACATTTCTAGGTGCAGCAAGAAAGCAAACTGTCGAAGAATTTTAGAACTGATTAGAGGCTTTTTTGAAAAAGAAATACAAGATGATCAGCATCTATTTCTGGCATTTTTAAATGTACCGTGTAGCTCTGTGACCTTCCCTTCACTTCCATCTTGTGCAACTGTACTGGCCCATCGCTGCTATGAGAGGTGGAAATGGTTTTGTTACAGAAGGAGCTTTGCCCCTGTAAGCATGGAAGAACTTGGTGTTTGAACCAAAATGAGTTGTCTCAGAGGTCTCTTTTTAGCCATTTGTAAGGTATTAGCTTATAATAGCTGATTATCAACCTCGCCAACGATTTTTTCCTTAAAATTTTTTAAATGTCAGGATTAATTCAGGTGTACATCATTACGCTTTATACCTGGTACTAGTGTAGTGCCACACAAATAGCAGCACCTATCGATTTTTAAAGGTTTTTCCGCAAATGCTGGAAAATTTATTTATATCTTAAATATTGTAGGAAAAAAAAAAAACCCCGAGTAACTGTCAGTACAAGTTTTTAAAATCAGTTCCCTGTAATCATCTGTTACAAGTATATTTTAAGGAGAAATGAAAATAAAAAATAAAGCATAAAAATGAAAAAAATCTTTATATATACATATGATATGTTTGGTGTAGGATAAAACATTAAAAGGCACTGTGCTCCATAGATGCTCTATAAGAAATGCATTAGGAGCACAGTCCATACTGTGCTCTTTCAGTGCCTTGCCTTAACTTTTCTGAAGAAACAGCATCCACTAAAAAGATGCAGATTAAAGCAAGATACAGGTTGTGCACGGACATTCAGGAAATGTAGACTGTACGCTAAAGAAGTTCTGGAATACTAGATGGTGAAAAATACTGAGCGACATGAAAGCGGCAAGGAAATATTGTTAGGTAGATTTCAACACTTGTCAGGATTTGACTCCGTTTATAATTGTGATAGAAGTTATTAAAGACAATTAAGTTTCTGGGTGTTGCTTTGCAGAACTTGTTGTGAATGCTACTAAGGCTGTTTGAAATAAAATGCAAGGTAGCAGCTCTCATGTGCAATAGAAAAGGAAACAAAGGTCACAGTTCTTGATCATAAGCAGTTCCAGGTTTTGGCTTACGTCTCAGTTATAATGACAAACTAATTCAGGTAAGGACTTGTTAATGCTTCAGTCCATACATGCTTTCATGTTTTATTTCGGTTGCAATGTGTTGAATGGGAGAATTCATTTTCCATCTACAAATACGTATTATCTAATTAATAGAAAACGATTATGTCATGACTAGAATAGAGTCTAAAAATCCATATAATTGGTTGTTCTTACAGCATGCTTACTCTTCCTCTTGGTCTGAATATTGTGTGTCTAAAAATGTATTACGCCCTGAAGTAGAAGGCCCCCAGTTAAAATGTTGTAAGCATTATATTACTAGTCCTTTGTTGAAACAACAGCCAGAAAATCAAGAAGATATTAGCATGAAGGAAAAAATCTAGTGTGTTGCTAGGCATTTTAAACTTTTTTTTTTTTTACAAAAGCGTATTGAAGGACAGCACTGTTTGCATTTGAAAACCAACATGTTCATTACTATCTTTATTAAACATTGAACGTGTATGCTTTGGGGTTGTATGGTGGCCCCAGCTCTTAAGGATTCCTAATGCTGGACCTAAAGAGTATTTGGGGGTTTTTATGGGTGCGGTTTCAAATTACATAATGAAGAAATCAAATAAGGATCTTCACTTCTCCCTTCTCACATTAGCACCTTATATAAAGTTGCAAAACTAAATAAATGAGGAAACTACAGTAATCTATGCCTTTTATGTCTAGGTATTTTGCGATCTTCTAAATGGGAGATGATTTTACAGATTGTATTTCTTTATTCAGACAATTCTCCTGTAGTGTCTGTTGCCAGTGGATATTAATATATTACAATATATATGTAGTCTAAGCAAATGCATGAATGATAGATCTCTCTACTTGGACAAAACAAAACAAACCAAAAAAAAGAAAAGAACATTGCTTCAGAGTTTGAATAACAGCGTTGGCCTGCCAAATAAGATTCTTTCTCCCCTTCTTTAGTCAGTAAAAGCCCTAACTAGAAATGAATGAATGCCATAAAATGTGCTGCGTTTGCTAGGCACAAAAAGGCGATGTTAGAACTAGGACTGCAACCTCCGCTTGTTTTTCCTCACTCCTTTTGCATTCAAAAAATCCGTACTGTTGCTTGCAATATAGTATTTTGTGTATTAATAGCTCTTTTGGTTTGCAAATAACACCTCTTTGTGTCATTTTGTGGTTCCAGAAGGGTCACTGATTTTTCACGCTTCAGGAAGATTGCTGCTGTTATCTGTAAATCTATTGCTTGGACAAGAATGGGATTACATGATATGATTTAAAACAGTATCAGCTGTATTTTATTCTTTTCACAAGCAAATGACCCCTTACCTTATCCAGCTTAAATAAATAAATAAAGCGTCTACGATACACAGCGGCAAAGCTTTTGCCTTTGTTACCCTCAGGACTATCTGAATAAAATGTCTTATTAAGCAAGATATAAGGGCAATGAAGAGAGGAATAAATCAAATTAGTTGACATCTCAAGCTTGGAGCACCATATATGTGCTAGTAGTTGTCTTTTTAGTAAAATGGATTTAACGAGAAATATAAATGCTGGTATTTACATGGCTGTATTTTGCTAACTTGCCTTCCAAAATTGTATGATGATACAACATTGTGAAGTTTTCAAGTACAGTAGGAACTGTTGAAATCACTTTCGCCTTCCTGCAGCAAGGTTATACATCAAAACGCGTTGGGCCTTAAGGAAAGGGGAGCAAATACCGGGTTATGTTTTGTAATGCTTTACCCCAAACCCAACAGGTATTGGGTTTGTTTCATAACGCTGGTCGTATATGGAGTTTGCATATTATTAAGCAGCATATCCTAAGGTATTCAGCTACTTGTATGTGCTCACCTAAAGGTTTGAATGCAGAAATTGGTGGTTAAACTGGAGTCTGAGAAACCATGATGTGTGTAATTTTGAGAGAAAAGTTGCATATTTGTTGTTATCCTTTATTGGGAATATTGCTTATTTTTAGGCAAAATTATTTCTTTCATGTAAATTCCATTGTCAGAGCAAAACTTGCACCTTGGCACAGGTAACTCCTAGCATGCAAGGAATCCATTTTCTGGTGTTGAAAATGCCCTGACCTTCCATTTCATTGTGCTTTCCTGCTGATCTGCCCACCCAAGATCCTCATATGACTTTCATCAAAATAATTTTGGAAAATTTATTTCTGTAATACCCTATGGGGTATGTAATGACTTACAAATAGGAAGTGGAAGATCAGGCTTCCTGTTTGAATGACTCCAGGTCAAATTAAAGTCTGCGACGCAGCAAGAAATTTAAATTGCACATCTCAAAGATCACAACTCTCTTCTCTCAGTTCCAAAGTTTATGTATATTTTACTTTATTTTGCTGCACCAAATATACCATGTCCAGGTATATGTATCCATATATATGTGTGTCTGTGTGTGTCCCAGGATTGTGGAGATTGTTCAAATGTATCAGCCTTCGTGGAGAAAAAATGCAGAAGTTGCATGTGATATTGTATCAAAAGATGTGTTATAACTTGATTTGTGTGTCTTTTATGGCTTTAGTAGGGAGCCAGATACTACAAAGAAAAGCCCCACTTACGGTGATACAGAAGGCAGCAGGGTTTTGAAGGTTTTTCAGCAGAATTCCACTGAACAGTATCTTAGAAGAGAATAGTTGCTGCTTAGTTTGCATCAATTTAGATTTTCACATATTATAAATCAAGTATGGGAGCAGCTAGAACTAAACTGGGTATTTCTAGTTGGGGTAAAGGATCAGGTTAACAGGTGTTTTGAATATTAATGGAAGGAGGTCTGCACAATGCTTGAACCTGTATCAGTTGTACTTGCAATTCAGATTTCTCCAGCCCGTAAGTGCTGCTTTTGCTAATTATTCCTGCTTAGGATTTTAGCCAAACTTAGTTATGTGAGACAGTGTAAAGCATTCTGTCATGTTGAGAAGCAATAGTAGTAGGAGCTCGTATCTTTCCATTTTACTTTCTAGGAGAAATCACCCTTGCGGGATGTGCGATGCACTCTTTTCCCATTTGTGTTATTTAATAGGAAAGGGCTAGACCTGCATATGATACGGGGCGGTGCTTTGATAATTGGAGCTGTTTGGGATCAGGACTTCTGCTCCAGGTTACTGTAGTGAAGGGTGTCTCTTAGAAATGCGGTGTAGCAATTTCCCCTCTCATCATGCCCCTAAAAATCTGGGGGCGGGCATGCCTGAAGGCTCGGTGTTAGATATTGACTCATCTCTAACCTGAGACAGGAAACAATAGGAAGAAGCTATTATTGTGAAAAACCTAGTTGCTACTAGTTGCTTTTGTGGATAGCTCTCATAAACTTCAGGCATTTTTACCTAATATCCAGCAATGACAAAAGCACCTTAATAACATCGTTTGCAGGCCTGTTTGAAATATTAGTTGAGGGGATCGAAGCTCTGTGAATTTGTTCAGCCAAACGTGACTGTAGCCGCATAAATAACAGATACTAACTTCTTTTTCTTTCTTAAACGAGTCATGTACTGAAGGCTTCTGTAACTCACTATGAACCAGCATTTTGCTTAGAAACTGGTCTTATTGTAATATAACTTCAGATGACTTAAACTTCTCAAAAAGGTCATGCAATCCATTACTATTTCTCTTTCAGTTAGGGTTTTGGCTTGTGGTTTGTTTGGGTTTTTTTTTTTTTTGACATAGAAGCGATTTATTTATTTATTTATTAAATAGCCCCTTTGTAGCAGAACTGAATTTGTTATGTTGGATTCTTCTCTTGCATCTAGTTTCTCTTCATTCTTAATACAGCACAAATTTTTTTTCTTGGCATTCTCTCCCCCCTTTCCCCTGTGGGCGTGGGGTGTTTTTTTTCTTCTGAATTTGGTGTTTCCTTCAAGCAAGTAAGGACCCTAAAGATACAAGGGCATTGAAAAATATAAAACTGGTCAAGAGGGATGGCAAAACCCACCACGCATAAATAAAGTACCCCCTTCTCTCTCTCCTTCTCCCCCCTCCCAAAATGAACAATGATTGTGTGGTTGAAGACCTGGCTGAATAAGTGTGTCAGGTACTGATTGGAAGAATGATAAATGGAGTGACCTAACAAAGGATTGACTTCTCCAAAAGACAGGCCTTTTTTAATGGATGGAAAGGGAAGAAGCCTCATTTAGAAGGGAAAGGCTGTTGGCAGTGCAGATATGACAAAGGGGAAGTCGACAACCATTGATTTACGTTCGGGAATGACAGTTGAAAAATTCAACAATAATCATGACAAATGAGAAGCGATGCAGTCAGAGGAAAAAATGCCAATACGTTAAGCCTGAGAAGAAATGCCAAGGTCACAAGGAAAGGTTCCCAAACTTCTGCTTTTGACAACCTTAATGGAAATATTGGAAAAGATGGGGTACAGGTTAAAAGGTATGGTTTGGAAAGAGGAATTGTAGGGGATGCTAATTAGAGTTTGTTCTTTTCAAGGAGGTTGTGCGTGTTGCCTACAGTAGTGTCGAGGCGAACTGACCATTAACAGACTGTTATCCTCCAGAGTATCATCTTTTTTCTTGAGGAACTGCTCAAATAAATTAACAGCAACAGGCACGCAATCATGCTCATTTTTAAAATATTACTTTGTTGCTCACTGAATAAAGCAGATATGTAGATTTTTTTTTTTTTTTTACTCTGGGCTTACGCATACCATATAACGTATTTTAAAAAATACTTGAAGTATGATAGTAAATAAGATTATAAATGATTTAGAGAGACTGTTAGGTCACATCTGAATAAATAATTCTGGCATCCGAGAACTCTTTAAATGTAAATCTAAACACAGTAGCATAATCTTGTAGTGAAGAGGTTTTAAAATAAACAGTGTCCTGTTTATTTTTGGTTTTCAGCTTATTGAAGCAGTTAGTGGAATGGACAGACCGTGTGTATAAAACAGGGTTTTTTTTCTAGTGCATTAGGTTTACATTACATTATTAAGTAATTTACAAAATTGCAATATGCAGAAAGTCACTAGTGTAATGAAATGAGCAGCGCTCTGTTTACTTGGATTTCTGAGAAAACAGTGTTGGTGAGAGAAATGTGCCTACCCAGTGTGTCTTATGGAAATGAATAGGAAGGCAGTGAATATCAAAACCTGTTTTATGTGTGTGTTATTAAGTGGCATGAAGTGCTTTCAGATGTATCTTACTTTGCAAATATTGCATTATATTGATTGTTTAAAAAAAAAAAAAAATCTCCACCCAACAAAACTGCCTTTAGATGGGGCTAAAAAGAGAAACTTCTGAATTAGAAAAAATGATCAGCTTCATAATAGCTCGTTATTGTAGTACCTCTTTCAAATTAAACCAATTTCAAACTCCTGATTTGTAAAGGGTTAAGCCCTCACACACAACTACTAATTTAGCATGCAGTAGTCATTTTAATCTTACATGGACTGAAGAAGACTATACATTTAAAAACAAATCTGAAATACAGTCTGGGCAAATAATACCTGAGCTTGAGGGGGAGAAAAAAAGACACACCAAAAAAAAAAAAAAAAACCCAAATAAAAACCCCAACCCAGAAATGTTATAAATTGCTAGGACCTGTTATTTGAGGTAAACCTGGATCTATAATGGGTTTGTACTGGTGCACTTATACCTGGGGCTGCAAAGTGGAATACAAGGAAACTAGCCTCTTTAGATTAAACATTTTCTAATCAGCTTTATCACTCATATCTGAATTTATCTTATTTGAGGAAAATGCCAATATATTAGCAAGCATATATGATACACAAGGTGACCCTACCAACTTAATGACATAATACATTATCCTTAATGAAGTCAATATCTTGTCTTTTAGCTGTCTGTCTATTGGGGCGATTAATTGCAGTGTCATTAAAGTTAGCTCTCTTTTCATTTGAGCTTGACAAGTCGCATAAAACTAATGTTCTTAGTTATCAGCCACTGGAATAGGATGGAGGATGGAGGAAATTGTAGGACAAATAAGGGGGTACTGCAACAGCTAACTCGAAGGAATTTTTCCAATGACTGTTTTCCAAGCCTTCTATTGCCAACTCTGCACTACTAGTTAAAACCTTTGAGACAGAATTATCCGGATTGGGGTTTTGCTGCTGTGAATTGAGCTTGAAGTAGAACATAATGAACAGCAAACTATCTGAGGCCACTATTTTATCAAGACATTGGGACTGAAAAATTTGCAGAAATAGCCCCATGAGTAAAGTTAAATGAGATTACCTATCCTAAGTTAGTGCAATAAACAATATAAAAATATGTATTTTTCTCTTACTGTGGAGCTTCTCATTTATCGGAGTGCGAAATAAATACAAAGCAATTTCGGAAATGAGTTTATATGAAATAATGGCTTTACATCTTTGATAAACCAAGTTTCAGTCACTAGTGACGATAGCAATGAAGCTCTGCTGCCCGGTGCTAATTGTAGCGCAAAAGCATCACTCCCTGCCTTCCCCCTACCTCTGAAACTACAAGACAGGATGGCTGTAATTTACAGTGTGTTATCTTTGTCTATAGCGGCAAGATGATATGAAGTAAATCAAGGTACGAGTAATGAAAGACTGAAAATTTATTCCTTGGAGCACACTTTAAAGTGTAGTATCTGTTATAGTGGCACTGCCTGAAGACCCTGAAATGAGACTTGGATGAAGGGCAATAAAGAAGCATAGAGGCTCATGTTAATGTTGTTTGTCTGAGGTTAGTAATTGGGTTCCACTGATGAGTTGTGTGAAGACAAAGTGAGAATCCTAGCAAGTATTGTAAATCTTACATTGTTGGAACAAGAAGCAATCCTAACAAATATTGATCCTTCCTGTGCCCAGAGGCGAGGAAGAAAGCAGCGTGCTGCTGAGCCAGTGTTGTTTCAATAGCACCAATTACCTTAGTGAGGCTAGTGCTCTGCATGAAATCCCACCAGGCTCACAAATTGTGAATTATCAATGATTAGGCTTTTTAGATATATCCCCTAAAATCATGCCAGGTTAGCTCTCTGTATCAATTCTCCTTTCAGCCCCCAAAATGTATCTCTCAAAAGCCTTTATTTTCAGCTTTTAAAATGCTCGGGATATGTTTCAAGTACATCGTATGCACTTAATCCTTTCTCTCTCATGTATCCCCTACTCCCTTGCTACCCACCTCCACCCCATCACCCCCCACGCTCCCCCCCTCCCCCCCAGAAAAGGACAGATCTCGTAGCACTTGGAAATATTTACTGAAAATTGGTTTAACTTACATTTCTTGTTTCTAATTTACATTATCTACCAGAAAAGACATACATTGGGATAGTTTTAAAGGCTTGTTTTAATAAAAAATAAATCACATTTTGCATCTGAAACTTTGGTGTACTTTTGACTCTAAATTCAGATTTCTTCTAGAGAAAACTCTCAGTCATTATTAAGTAATTTACAAAATTACAGTGTGCTAAAAAATTGATTTCTTTTTACTCTGAATTTATATGTAGTTAAATGCCTCTGCTTTCACACTTGCTTTCTGTCTTATCTCATTTGAGTTTATCTGCCCATATAGAGAGGGGCTGCTAAAATGCCGTGTGAAGGAAAGACTGTGGGCGGGGGGCGAGGGGGAGGAGGGTACCAGCAGTAGTCTGGGGGTCCAAACCCGTGATGTGGCGTTGTGACAAGTCCCTGTCCTGATGAGCAGCGGGCACGTGCTGGGGGCAGAGAAGGGGGAGTCAGAGGTTGGTGGCAGGCACAGGAAGAGACCCCTCGCCTGCCATCCCCTCCTCCTGTGCTCTGTCCGCTGGAGCACGCTTGTGTCTTCTATGGTATCTGTGGTTATTGATGAGTTTAAGGCCAGTTAGGATCTTTATAGAAAATTTATGGAGAGCCTCGGCTACGCTGCATGGAAAGGGAGGCCTAGAAAGGTAGAAAAGTAGTGCATTAACATATATAATTGCTGCTGCGTTGTCGCTTGATGGTAGGCATTGACGCTGAGGTTAGCTGTCGTTTGGGGAATACCCTGCAGCGTGACAGACTTTCTGGCAGGAGCTCTCTTCAGTAAAGCTCTGTGCCTTTTATCCAGAGGAGCGGACTTTTTCTACGTTCCTACCAGTTTTACTTAGATTACCCACATTACCTCTTCTGTTTCTCTTACACTGGTTTTTGAGTTCTCATCGTGTTGTGTTTGCTGTATTGCTAGGCTGAGTGACTCTCAACCGAATCAGTTCAGAGAGTGGCAGGGCCAACCCCTTGTGCCCAGTCTCCTGTGCTGAAAGGACATGAAGGGACATCAGGGAAGGGTTCACAATTTAGACGTGGGTTTTTCTTTCTTTGTAGATAGCATACTGTCACTACTCCAGGTCGGCAACCCCTGAAGGGGAGCTCGATAGACTGGAGTGCATCCATCTGTGCTACGGGAGCGTGAGAGAACAGTGGGGACCCCACTTGGACTGCGCAGATGGATGTGAGGGTTCCTAGCAGCTGGTATCTAGTTTTGAAAGACCCTGTGGATTTTTGCACATTAGCCTGCCTGAAGATTCCAGGCAGGTTTAGAAGATGTTGTCGTTGAAGCCTTTGTGTTTTGAAGCATTTTCCTGCAGAAGATAAGAACCAGCGCCCACCGTTCCATTGCACGATTCTTCTGCAACTCATCGCAAGCCAGCAGCAGTTCCAATGATTTAAAGTAGTTGGTTGATAGGTTTAAGAATCTGTATAAATGCTATCATATCTGCACCAATAGCATAATGAGAAATTCATGTCTTTATTGTATAATAATCATAACATAAAAATGCTGAGCGTTATTGCTGAAATAGAGCTGTGAGGCTGGTGGCCTGTATATGGTGGTACTTAATACTGTTTAGTGTGTATTGGTGTGGTACACATAGAGCTGAACCCTCTTGGTGTTGAAAATACTTCAGTTGCGAGGGCAGAAAGCACCAGTGTATTTTCAGTAGGACTACACAGAGCATTATTGAAACCATGTTTTTTCCTGAGGCTCAGGCGTCTGTTGTAAGGAATTCTGCACTACTTACATTATCATTGAATATATTTTTATACAATATTAAACAGGCCAGAGCCTTGAGAAAAGAAGGCGGCTATAGTAATGGTCAATTTGCAGCATGAGATAATTTCCCAATGTTACAAGAGACTCTTAACAGGGAAAGACACCGCAAAAGTAAGTGTACAACAAAATTTGTAATAGAATTGTGTTGTTTTCTTTCTTCTACAGTTCAACTGCATTTGTCTACCATTCTTGAGTAATATAGTTTTCCCAAAATAAAATGCTAATTTTTTTAAAATCATTCGTGGCTTGCTATATGTCTGATTGGACTAAAGGTGATTGACCTTCAGATTAGAAGCTGACTGACAGCGGGCTATAACATCAAAGCTGCAGGCTAAGGGAAGCTGCTTTTTTGCAGGAATCGACCTTTTCTGTTTAAGAAACAACGCTTTTTCTTTGTGAGTGCTAGACTTGTAATAAACTGTATAGCTTTGATTTTCCCCCTCCCACATTATAATATACTTCTAATTGCTTATTTTTAGACATACAAAACCTGTGATGCTCTAAGCTCAGCAGGCCAGCGGTAGTGCCCTCAGTAACTTCAATTTTTAATTCCAAAGAATTAAAATTTCAATTTAATTCTAAAGAACACAAGTAAGTGTGGTGACAAACAGTTGTTCGGTGTTTTGCAACTTTCTCAACCCGCTTTTAGATTTTCATGACGGGATATGTGTTTTATGACCTTCCATTAAGCTGAGGTATGTGAGCCTTTCCTTTCATTGAGAACTTTCCATGTTTACTTACCCTGGCCGTTGTCCTACTCCACTCCATTGTCTGACTACCGCAAAAAATGTACATGGGATTTAGTGCAAGAGGCTGTTCAAACTCTTAATGAGCCTGGAACATCGCTGGTGTTATTTCGCTTTTTGAGCTTACTAGGGTAGAATAGGTAGAATACCATTTTCCTGTCCCACCTTCGATTTAGTTCTTTTTTTAGCGCTTGCGGATTATTGAAGGCATTCTGATGATCTCTGGAAATCCAGATGACTCTCAGCCTGACACTGTACAATATCTTTTCTTCAGTTTGCACTGCCACCACAGGACGCAGTGGGTAGCTGGCATATTCTTAGTGTTTAGACACCTAGACTTTGTTTCTTCTTGCAGCTTTCTGCTGTTTCTGGACCTCGCTCTGTGATCCAAGTCCCAAACTCAGTAAGCTTTAAGGCTAAGATTTACCTCTTTTAATTAACTTGTTAATCATTTGAACAGGCATCAGTTCTGGGACAGAAATGGATGGATATTTTGATTTAATCTTGGTGACTGGTTCTGCCTATTTTACAGCATTCTTTTCTTGCCATTTAATTTAATATATACTGACTAATTAACTCGTAAGTAGCTTCGTTGGTGTCTTACAGTGCTCTGGGAAGTCAAGACATCTACCCTGTCTTGACTCCAGTTACTGAATAACCTCATTTTTTTCTAGAAGTCCAGAAGTCTTACTGGACATTACTAGGGCACGTAGTGATAGGACGAGGGGGAATGGCTTTAAACTGGAAGAGGGCACGTTTAGATTAAACATGAGGAAGAAATGTTTTCCTTTGAGGGTGGGAAGGCACTGGAACAGGTTGCCCAGAGAGGTTGTGGAGGCCCCATCCCTGGAGGTGTTTAAGGCCAGGCTGGATGTGGCCTTGGGCAACCTGGTCTAGTGGGAGGTGGCCCTGCCTATGGCAGGGGGGTTGGAACTCAATGATCTGCAAGGTCCCTTCCCACCTAAACTATTCTATGATTCTATAAGTCTGAGTAATGCAAAAAACATAAACCCAGCCACAAAAGTGTTCTCCCTTTGTGCGGACGCCAATATTCCTCTTATACCCTATGCACTATTGGCAAACAAATGCTTTTTCTCCTCCATGAAGGTAAAGCTGTGACTTGAGTTTTCCATCCTGTCGCTCGCAAGACCAAACTTTTTAAGGGAAGGCAGAGAGAAGAAACAGTCATGCATGCTTCCCATCATCTAGACAGTTGCCCTGCTGGAATAAAAGCTGTGGATCTCTATCTGGCAGGCTCATAAGTGTGTTTAGCTGCCCTTTTCATTTGTGTCCTTGGACTCTGCTACCTATTTCGGGACGAGGCCAGAGATCCATTCACTTCATGACTTGGTCCCTATACTCCCTGAAGAGGTGACTGTAGAGCCTGATGTTGGACAAAGCTATTGAGTAAAATTGTGTGAAACAGTTAACGCACTCCATGAAGTTTTTTATCAGGCTTTTGAAAACAATTTTTTACGTTATCCACTAACACAACAATGTATTTTTTGCATGCACTCCTTTTGTTTATGTGAAGGGAATATCTTCAAATTTGGGGAGAAAGAGCTGAGAGATAGGAGGACGAGAATACAAGATGCATCACAGAGGTTTAAGCAGTACAGTGATATATTAAGAATGATATTGCTGGAAGACAACTGTTCTGAAGATGCAAAAAAGTTTTGGAAAATTCACAGGTTTACAAAGACTTTTAAGCTAATCGCTTCATTATTTGAAATAGAAACATCTGTATTGTGAAGACTGTATTGTTTATTTTTACTCTGTGTTTTAATCGTACGTTTTACCATGTGAGACTTCTCTTGAAAGTCGAAGTTTATTCCAGTTTCCTGCATGTAATTATACTACCCACCCCACTGGAAAGATTCTTCTGAACTAGTAGTTGTGCATATTAGAATCCTTCAGACTTGTAATTTTTCCACAATGCAAGCAAAGCATTAACCTGTCTCCCCCTATATGTGTGCATGCAAAATCTGTATCGGCCACAAGACATTTCAACTGCAAATTAAAAACACAACCTAAAACCCTTACGTTTATTGTACAGATAGAATGATACTTTTATATTTTTATGCCACAGAGAAGTAGTGAGTATTCTTTTTTGCCACCTAGCCCCACATGCCCATCATAAGAGTAGAGCTGTTAATTATACACTCATCTCTTTTCCTAAGCCTCAACAAGAAACTAGGGACCACTAAAAACATGCTTCCTTTCATTAAAGAGGAAATTATTACCATATATTTTTGTAATAACCAATAACATTTCAAATTACTCACATTTATGGCTTGTAATCAAGTTTATGTTTAACCTCTAATCCCCATGAAGTAGGTAATGACTGGTTTGTTAGTTAACCACTCATGGGAAGTTAAGGGCAGTTAACAATCTACCAAACCAGTCATTAACTACAGTAGTGACTGATTTCTCAGGTGTTATTGGCGTTATAAACTTCCTTCAATGGTTTGTAACAGAAATATTAATTTGTAAAGGAAAAAAGCATATTTCAGCTACCGTGCTGTGACAGGCTGAAAAATTTGGTGGTTTCATTTTATTTCCTTTCTCCTCTTGCCCCCGCCCCCACTATGGAGTGAGTAGAAGAGGGGAAGTACTGGCTGTAGCCTTAGACCTACGTGTGTGGAGCCTTTCAGAACAAGCACAGTGGCGAGTGCGTTAATAGGATTAGTTTAGACAAATGTGGGCAGCTAGGGTTGGAAGCACTCCTGGAGGAGATTTCCTGCTGGTAGGTAAATATGTCCTCCCTCGTAGTGCTCAGAGCCTGTAGCAACAGTGTCATGGCACTGGTGTATTGTGATATAAATGAAGATGATTCAGCGTGACATGTGCTTTAATTATGTGTTTCATTTAAATACTTTTTGTTGGATATCATAAAGCGTGCTAATTAAAAGGTAGTGTTTCACAAGCATCGTTTTGACGCAGAATGATTAAGAGTAGCCTGTTTCTTTAGGTAATGTAGGTATCACACAGAGGTTGAAAGTAGACTCATACTAAGAATTTTCATCACTTACCCAGGTTAGGTTTTTCTTTGGTTTGAATACTTTAATAATGAATTAGCTAGTTGTTAACTACCTAATTTCTCTAGACGAATAGCTTCTAGCGTTTCTGTTTCTAAAATTGTGCAGCAGTATGGGTTCATACAATTATCAGAGCTTGCTTATACTAATCAGTTTAAATCATTAAGAACTTTCAATAAATTCCTGGTACTTGATCTCATGTTTGCTTCGTGTTCTAATTAATCTGAAGCCCACATGAAGCTTAATGAAGATCCTTTTTTGGATCCTGGGCTTCAGAAGGTGTTTGGTACGTTCTTTATCCCATGAGCTCTAAACTTACAGAAAAGCAGACCGGAGTTTCGGAAGTTTTCATGCCGCTATATCCATATTTGGTCTGCTCTTCATTTTAAAGTAGATGGTACTTTTTCCTCTTTATGTGAGAGAGAACAAAAAGGAAAGGAAGAAAGCAGTGGATGTCTTTTTTTCAGGCTATACCATGCAGGACTTTGGTTTCAATATGGAAATATTTGAATTATGTTTAAGCTCTCTGTAGGACGCCCTTTGAACCCCTGTCTTCCAAACAGGGGAAGAATCACCAACTTTTGTTGTCTTATATTTACGATACAAGGTATCAGCATGAAACAGTTGAAATGCTCTTTTGCGTTTCCTTTTATTGCACGGTTAAAATGAAAATTTTAACACTTAAATCCAGGTCTTGGCCTTGTTCCCTCTGTTGTTCTGTTTTATATGAAAATCAGCTAATTTGGCAGAATATATGAAAATTTAAAATGAAACAAAAGGTAGGAAACTAAGTACTCTCTGAACTTTCTGTTTTAATGTACTCTCTTCTATGTGTGAATTATAAACACTTGTGGCAAATACAATCTGGAGTTTCCAATTTAATTAACAGGTTTCACAGTGTGTTCTGTGGGGTTTTGTTTGTAGTTTGTCTTAGGGAAACATTTGCTTTACTGGAAAGCAGTCTCACAGGGCTAAAACTTCCCGCCTCATGAAATGTGGGATGGGTGTGTTTGTCTTTCCCAAAACAGGCTGTGTATGTACAGCAATCCCTACTCGGAGTCAGCACCTCTGCGAGTCGTGTCCGTACAGTTTCTCAAGCTGCTTGGAAGCTCCTCAGATGCTTCCAACAAGGGTGATAATTGATGTCTGCTACGGCTGTACGTTCCGTGTGGAGTGGACATCTCCCTGATAGGTACCGGTTTGAATCTCCTCATTTCACATAGGTCATCGAACAGCTGTCAGATAGTAACAGGTTTAGGTCACAACTCGCTTGGCCCACATTTGAACCAGTGACCTAGGGGTGAAAGGCGTTTTCCGGCACTATCAATCCCCTCAGACATCAAGTCCCCCTTGTAGGCTTTCCACTGTAGCTTCCACCAGATGAATTGTTTCTGTGATTTCATGTAATGTGACACCAGATCTTGTAAGAAAAATATCTCACCGCCTTGTCAATGAAAGTTCTTTGATTTGTATTTAACAATATATAGCGCCACTTTACAAAGCAGCACATTTTTTATACCTTGGGTATTACATGGGTTAAAGATAGCCATACTCAAATTGTAGTTTTGCAGTTACAGGCTGATCTACTGTACTGTATGTCCCTTTGGGGGGGGAAAAAAAATGCGAGTTCCAGCCACAGATTATCAGGAAATTCCAGCCAAACTGCAATTGCATTGTGATAATGCAGTACTTTGTTACCGAGCAGGTTAAGAACTGATATCCCCATTATGTAGCATATCATGAAATGAATGTTATTGTTAAGCATAAGGACAGGACGTATTAGAGGTATCTTTTATTACATAGTCTTCATTATAAAAGAACAGCTAGTGCTAAAATGTTATCCGTGTGATAGGTAGAGGTACATTGTTCTTGTGCTGCTGTCTCTGATTAAGACTAGGATAATGCACGGTTCCTGCCTTTTATGTCCATCAGGAAACAAGACAGACCAAGGTAAAATAGATGAGTGTATGTTGGCAAAAGATTAAAAAGACCAGTAGTAAAGTCCATTAATAATTCTCATATTTAGGATTTGCTTGGTACTGTACTTACAGAATCTACAACATTTAATCTCTTTTCAGAAAGACCAGCTGAGAGAACCTTTTTCCTCCTCTGAGTGATAGGCCTAGATTTTCGGAGGCAGCACATTTGTCTGTCAGAGCTCTTGGCTGGTGTCGTGATTTAGTTTCCGTCAAATGATGCTGGTGTCCGGTTGATGATATAGCCTTGCTGGATATGGGGAAATTTGTTACCTTTAGCTTTGACAGGAAGATAATTGCTGATGGTTAACAGAACTGTGCAGAATCCATTGGTTTTGCAGCAACACAAGCAATGGAATCTGCCTCAAGAAGTCAGTCTTTTCACATAAACTTCCGTAGGCTGCTTCTTCGTAAGACAAATTTTATTTTGTGTTGCACCAAAGGATACCTGTGTATTGGTAGCTTTTGGAAGCTTATTGACCTGAATAGAAACAGCATGTCTTACAACGACGAAGTCTTGACGACGTAGTGTTATTTTGTTTTAATCACAGCACTTATGATTTTTTTCTAAACAGTTGTCTAAAGAAGGGGAAGGATCGGTGCCTGTTTACCTTTGCTAACTGAAAGCACCTCCCGTGCATATAACTGGTTAAAATATAAATGGTGAAAATATTAAAACAGGTCTCAGAATTAGAACGGAGTACAAAAAACTAAAGATAAAACTGTAAAGATTGAGTTAATACAGAAGAGATTTTAAAATCCACTTAAAATGCTAGAACTGAACTTAAAGGAGTTACCATAAATTACACTCAGTGGCAATATTTTGTGATCTCTTTCTTAATTTTCAGCTTTTTGTGGGCAAAGGCTTCGCTGGATTTTTGCCAGGAATACTCTAATTGTTTGCAATATTTAATCACTACATCAGTATGCCTTTTTTCCAGATTTCTTGTGACGATAAAAACATTCTTCCTGTCTCCCCACACTTACTTCTCATGTCTGGACTGTGAGATACAGAATTGCCAAAAAGCTTCTACCACCATTCCTCCCCCATATGACAGTGAAAAATAAATTGTATTTTAGTAACAGGAGAATAAAATCTATAAATGGAGTGACCAGCAATATCACCTTACTTGTCTAATTCAAAATGTTTTTTTAATAGTCCTGGGCTTCTGGAACAGTTTAAACGAGGAGGAGTTATACTGATATTAGTAAATATCTCTAGTGGAGCACTTTTTTCAATAGAGGAATTCTGACAAAAATAGGGCAATATTGGGCTCGTGCAGAGAGGATTACCTGGTCTCACGCGCAATACAAGTAATATATGCAGTACTCTTAAAATAACTGTTTGTCATGGTTTGGGACGGATTGGCCCAAGCAGGCAGATCGACAGATGTTCCCTCTCTCCTGCAGAGGAGGAGAGAGAAGAAGGGAGACCGGTCTAGTAGGAACTAAACTACTTTAATGAAACACAAAGAATAAAATAATAAAAAGAAAATAATGAAACATATACAAAACCATATGAAGTTCTCAGGACTGCGGGCACTGGGGAAGTCCCAGACTGGACTTAGTGACAGATGGGAACTGGATTCCAGATCTGGATTCAGGAACACACAGATCGGGATCAAAGGCAGATGGACAGGATCCTCTTCAGACACTGGCCATTGAACAATGAGGGCTGACCCTTTGGGTCCCTCAGCTTTTATACTGAGGATGGGGCAGATGGGATGGGATGGGATGGGATACCCTGTGGTCAGTTTTGGGTCCCCTTGTCCTGTCCGCTCCTCCCCACAGGTGTGACCCCCCCTATGCTTTTCGGCTTCCGACCCTCCAACGGGGAAAATCACAAAGTTGGTTGGGCTTGGGTGTTACAGCAATAAGTATAAGCAAGAGCCTCTCTGCACACCGTGCCTCGGCATCAGCTATAAACATGGGTCTTATCGCTCCGAGAGCCAACAGTTTAGTTTCAGCAGTTAGAAGAGGCTTAGTTAGAGAGTAGAGTTACTGAACAAAATTGGTCCTGTTTTACCTCAAACCAGGATGCTATTGATTTTGGGGTGTTCCCCTTTAAAAGGTTTACACTTGGATTAACTGAAAACTAGACTCACCCTCATACCTTTCTCCACATTCACGTTTCTTTGTGACCTAACCTCCAAACATTTATCTATTTACTACTTTCATCGCTTCTTTTCGGTTTCCAACATGCATCCCTACGTGTTTTTGGGTTTTTTTTTGTTTTGCTTCCAAAAGTAGCTTTCTCTGCACATGCTTTTCAATCCCCATTCTTTTTCTCTACTCATTTTGGACTGTGTGCCTGTCTGTGTCCCTTCCTCTGTCTCCTTTCCTCCGTTCTAGCCTGTGGTGCACAGCTCCCTGAAAGCTCGGGTTCCTTTGCGTGTGTGAGCAAATTTGCTTCTGCATACCTTAAATTGGTCAGCCAGGAAATGTTAAGATTATGGCCACTGCTGGCACTTAGCTTTCATGCCTATGTCCTATATTTGTATCTTGTGAAGAAGAAGATTTGGGATTCAACTTCTTGATCGTTACTCGAGGCGCAGAGTAAGTAGCTCTAGTGAAGGCCCAGGTTATTACTGAGGTGTGGGTCTGGTAGGACGGGTCCTGATGAACAAGTTTCACGCCACATCAAAGGAAGCACTGCGTTCTACTCTGACAGCCTCCGGTGTAGAAAGTCTTGGAAGTCAGGCCATGCGATTCCACCTGCCAGGATCACTTGTGAAAATAAGAACATCTGAGGTGGGTAGAAAAGCACAGAGGCCCCATGTCCCACTTTCCCATTGTATTAAGGAAAAGGGAAATTCATGAAGTGATTTAAATTTCTTGGTCATTTAATTAATGTGTACCTTTACACCTACCCTGAATTACTACGGGTTTTGAGTAAACTGGTCGCCACTATGCGTTAATTTCCCAACAGAGCTATGACGAGGAATTTGTCGTCGTGGTCCAACATGCAAGAAGTGTTTCTTCAGTGTGGTACAAATGTTTGAAAATACACCTCTTTCCCCACCAAAGAGTTGTGTTGGTCAGGAATCTGACTGGAAAATTCTGTAACTGACCCGTAGGTCTCTTGAATTGCACTTATCTACCTTGTATAGGGCTGGTTTAGTAGTTGAGAACGTGTAGGTTATGATGTGAGGTGATGGAATGAAGAGGATGATTTCACTGAAAGTGCCATGTGGCAGGAGCTCAAGTTTAATGACTTTTTAAATAGCTTATGGGAAGAAAGGAAACTGTATTGTATTCTCAGCCAGATGTCACCAAGATCTAAAATTAGAGAAGTTATTCTGAAACGCCTAACCTTTCCCCTGAAAAACAAAGAATGTTTAAATTGCATGTTGTGCCTCAAAGTTTCAGTCCCCTCCCACTGCCCCCTCCCCCCAATTCTGCATCATTTTATTTTCTTTACTTGGTTTTACCACTGTATGACCTCGTGTTGTATTTTTTCTGAATGACAATGAAAGTAATTGAAAATATTGATTGGCAGTACAGTTAAGTTGTCAACACAACCATTTAATTTGTCAGGAGGACTTGTTAAATTGTCAAAAATCATATAAAAAAACTCCTTCACTCACTGATGATATACATTAGAGATGTTCAGGAATCAAATGGGCCATTTTTGAGATAAGTGTTGAAGAAAAATTCTGAAATGGCTTTCTCCAGACTTTTTTTTAAGGTCAGATTAAAAAAGAATGCCCAGCAAATACCTGACTGGCAAACACATTCAGGAGAGTACCTGGACACAATATTACTTACTTATTTTGCAACAGCACCCTTACATGCTTTGTATTTGTAATAATCTGGGTTGAAGTTTGGCGTTACGTCTGCAGCAAGCGTGTTTATTTCAGCGGCTTATTTCTTAAAATGTTTGGGTGCTTTGAGCTTAGGTTTTATATGTAGGCTATGCTGTAAAAGACAACGCTATTAGTGTTTTATGGACCTTATCTCTTCTTAGGATAAATGTTGCATTTTGTCAATGTGAAACTGTGCAAAAACTCTCCTTGCACGCAATTTGAATCTGTCCACTTAATCTTGGATACTGGTACAGCTTAAGGTGTCCTACAATTCAAATAAACCGGTACCAACTTCTCTACAGTGTCCTGTTTTTTCATGTTAATGTAATGGTAATTTGAACTGTAGGTGAGATTTTCTAGGCTGCCTCAGGCAGTTAGTTGCACAATTCCGGTTGGCCTCACAAATCTAACCAATTTATAATGCAATTCAGAGGGAAGCGTTCCCACTGACCAGCAATTGCAGCTTTCCTGTTCTTGGGGCTGGTGGTACTCCAGATGATGTCGAATGTTCTCCTTTTCCATTGGTTTGAAAAGCGAGTTCCTTAATTTACCACCACCATAAGCCGTGATATTTCCTACATTAGGACTCTGGTAAAGGAAAGTTCTTAGCTTTTAGTCCTGCAGATTCACAAATGATGGATTTTGTTGTAAATGTATTAGAGAAAAATATTTCAATTTTTTTTTAGTTAACTAAAAAGATTCATAACTTTCTCTTATACCTTGGCATTTGGTCCATGATATTTGAGTCTTGACTTTACAGAAAAAGGTGCTAAGAAATCTGCAGATTATCATTAGGAAATATGAGGAACAACATTTTAAGATTCAAATTTGCATAGGGTAAGACAACAATATTACAAAGACTTTTTGCAGCTATTAAGTGATGTTGTGATCTCAGTTGTGGACAGTTGTAAATGAGTTTGTGCTCCATATCATCACGTGTTCTTAAATGAAAAGCACGTGGATGTTGCTTGCTTTTCTCTGTTGATCAGAACACTGTATTAAAAGTCTTTAAAATGTTTCAGGCTCATTTTGCCAATCTGTGCGCAAAGATACTACTTCCCCCCCCGCCCCTCTGCTAAGCCTGTACCCTTTCATTTCTATCTAAGTGGTTTTTATTTACCTGGCAAAAAATCAAGTATGTGGAGTTTTGCATATCTTTGATACTTTGCAGATTTGTACTTTTTGCAAGTAGTTTGGGATGTAATGCGCTGCATAAATATAAAAATACATGCAATTATTTATTACAGCTGATTTTCTTTGAATAAAGAGCTTTCCCTTTTTGTGTGAGATCTGTAGGCCAGTTTGTGAAAATACTAGTATTTTAGAAGTACCTATAGTGTTTACAGCTGCAACTCATTTTTAATAAAATAGACTGCTCAAAACTGAAAACCGTTTCTCTAAGTAGTCATTCTTCAACATGAAGAGCCATTAAGAGGAAAGCAGAGATCAGATGGTCTGCAGCTGGATTTAGGAAAGTGGAAGACTGATAAATAAATAAATAAACACGCCCAAAGCACAGCAGTGGGGTTTAGGGAATAGTTAGCAATAATAGCTTGTCTTAGGTCAGAGAATTTCAACCTTATCACATCAGTGTGTTAAATAACATTTTCTGAAATATAGTTTTGCCTTTTGAGGTTATAAAAAGTCTCCTCCTGCCTTCCCCCAGTGTAGAAAACCATCCTCACTGTGACGGCCCGTGCCCCTCCTGCCCCCAGTACACACATTTAAGAAAACCCTACAGTATTATAAATGCAACTGTCAATATACCTTAATTTATCAAAGATCGTTTAAGAAAAAGCTTGCATGTTTTATAAGCATGTTAAATTAGCCATGTGTTCATTATATTGGAGATTTTACATTTTAATTATGATTTGTGATGTCCAAATTATAGGTCGGTGTGTATGCCTTTGTTGCAGTGGCTTTCTCTCATCTATCAGTTCATTTGAGCTGTAATATTACTTTCTTCTAATAAATTTTTAAGCTTATCAAGCCAGGACAGGAAAATTGTCCATGGATTGGTCTCCTACTGAGCTCCAAGTATTAAGAGGGGGGTCGGGTGTCTTCAGAACTGCTCGTTCTGCTTGCGGGATGCAGAGAAGCTTTGTGCCAGAGTCCTGACATATGAGGGAGAAGCAGCTCTAACCTGAACGTTGGAGAATCCTGACCTTAATTGTTCAGGACAGGGACAATGAATCTTGATCCTTGGAACAGTCTTAGCTATTCTGGGAAATGTAGTCATCTCAAAGTATGACAGTTTGGTTATTACTGATTAGACATGTTTCAGATGAGATTTCCAGGGATCAGTGATTAACATACACCATCTACAAGTAATATTTTTTCAGGGTCGTATTCTGCGGGGAGCTTGGTTACCTCAAATCCTCCTTAAGTCACTGCTTTCTTATTTAACTATTGGATGGGTGTTTGTATAAAAGCTTGCTATTTTTTCTTAATTTTTTTCTTCCNCCAGATTACTTCTGGAAAAGCTAATGCAGCTAAAGATAGTACGTAGCAGAGTATGCTGACTAACATTCTCCTGGGAAGTGCTTTCAATAGAACATACCATAAATCTGTTATTTATGAAAGGAGAGCTCTGTCTCTCTAAAGGTGTAATTTCTTTACTGTTGCCAAAAAAAATATGTAGCAGTCCTTATTTCTGTAAAAGTTTTAGGCTAGGTAGATTCTGAATTTTCAGCGCTTCGAAGAAAAATGGTGTAAAACATTTGCATAATAGGATGAGAGACTTTTGGTAAGTACCAAAATGTACATACAGCCAGAAAAGTTGCGGTGGCTTGCTATTAGAAGATAACCCAAGGTGATGATGGGATGTTCAAATAGACTTCATGGGTAAGAGGGAATATGGCAAGTGTTGTGGCTGTGAATGCTGTCAGAGGTCTTGTGGAAGAAATGGATATTTCCCTTTAGTCCTGGAGTTTTCAATAAGCTTCCAAAAAGTAATTGTGTCGTGCGACGCATATATTTAGTACTATAATTACGCTAATGATATTCTTTTGAGGATTTTCCTTCCTGCATATTGCTGGATGCAATATGCCCTTGAGCATTTTAGACCAGTAAAATATAGAATGTTTTCTGATAAGTGGTCTTGCGTGTTGCAGGTACTCAGTGCTTTGCAAGGTCTGATTCCGTTTGAGGGATGTGGAGAAAAAGTGGTCTTAATAGTGCTTGAACTCTAAAAATGTTGGAGATTAAACTACACCGATTTGGCTTTTGTAGTTTCCTCCCATTTTGCTTCTTTGTTGGCTTTGGTTTTTTTGCTGTGACTTTACGATCTTGAGTTGAAATATGCCACTCCATACTTAGTATACACCAATTTTAAACAGGGCAGATAAATATTGTACGCTAACCTAAGCAGTATAGCTTTTCAGTCTACTAAAAATGCAGCTCTTAGCATCATGATTCCTTGTTCTAGTAGTCAAAGAAGCTTCCTTTGTTCAGAACAGTGTACTCTATTAAAAAAAAAAAAAAAATCTGGTATATATTCTGTGCTTCTGCGTTTGCACTAGCATTTAGAGAACAAGCAGAGAAAAGCAACATGTCTGTGTCCCTCTATATACTGCATAAAACACATTGTAAGCATTTTATAAGCATAAAGTATGATGTTTTTATTTAGTACTTTACATTTGAGGATTGTGACTAACCAATCCAGGCCTGATATTTCCTACTTAGTATGTAAAGAGGAAGACAGAAAGATGGACTCTTGCATAAGAAAACTGGCTTAAAATTTATCCTGGGGACAATTTCTACCGCTGCGTCAGGCTTTCACGTGATCTTTGACAAGTCTTAATTTCTTGTCCTCCAGTTTCCTGTGCTCTTCAGTCACAATTTTGTATACTGTGCTACTATTTATGTAGGTCAGGGGCTTGTTCGTACAGTCCAGGTTTGGGCTTTTAGAACGACTGTGGCCTTGGTCTCGGATTGTAATGCGAACTGCAGGCTGATGGTTATGGAGAGGTTTTTGTGTCTGAGGCACCTAGACAACCTTCACAGCAGGTGAAGAGCTGAAAGAAGCTGGCAGAGTAACAAATTAGTATTTGTCTATGTGTTTATATTTGTGGTTAAATAATAAATTAAAAGTTTTGTGTAGTTATTTGTAAACCTCATACTAGAAATGTCTTAGATGAATAGCATTCCAATATGTGGAAGACCTTGCGCTGTTAGACTTGCTTATTTGTGAATAACTGATCCGTTGCACCATCAAAAAATAAGAGTCAGCTCAGTTCTAAGTGAAATAACATGATAAATTTTGAACTCTTACCAAATCACTGTTCTACTCATCATTGATTGCTATTTACTTATTTACGTTCAGCAATTACTATTTGTGTTGTCATTTTTTATGGCTTTGTCAATGGGATAAAATTATACATCCATCTGTCTCTCTTGCATCCCTTCTTACAAAATCTGTACTGCCTTTTAATTGTGTCCTGTATTTTATATCAACTGCTCCCACAGGTGGTGGTTATTCCCTTTAGAAAAAAGTATGTTCCATCAAAGTATTCAGCTATGGCTTCCTTACTTGTGACTGTCACTTTCTGAAGAAGACTCTGATGTGATTTTTGGTTTATTGTGGAATATCTGGCACCTAATAGCCTGTAACTGTCAAAAAGTGATGAATTAGCAATAGTGACTCACACTTGGTCCTTTAATGCCTATCTACACTCGGAAGTGAGTTTAAAACTTCTTTCATCTCCTTTCAGTACGATCTTCAACAAAATTCAGGTAAAAAGACATCCCCCGCGCCGACTCTAACTCCGCAGTTTCTAAACCCAGGACCTGGTGACGAAAGAGTACTGCGTTAATTCTTGCACCATTTAGTCTCCTTATCTAATAGCACAGGCTTATTCTTTGTAACCAACAACAATGAAGGGTGCCTTTAAGAAATCTCCAGTGAGCATCGAGGCATTACAGATTAGGTCAGTAGAACTGCTGCTAGGTTGAGCATGATGGATGAGTGGGAGAATGAGTTTCTGCCGCACGGTATTGTGAAATCTTTTCATTGTCACCAACGGGCCTATGAGGGGCTGATGAATGAGGGAGCAAGTGTCAGAAACGCCCTTCCTTGCCCTGGTGCACTTTTAATATCTCCCAGAGCTACAGGATGAGTATTGATAAAAGTAAAGTTTAAAAATAACCGTGGAGTGATAGGTAGCAATGATTTAAGGAGAAAGCGGGGATGGGGTTAGAGAGGGTTCATTTTCTAAAAGTGCACGGAAGAGAGGAAGCCGAACTGCGTGGATTGGAGAAGGAGCAGGAGGCTTTTTAGAAGAAGCTAATGTGATGAGGATGATGAGTTCCTTGATGGATGAGTTACTTCCATCTGGTTGCAGTATACGTAATAAATAGCTGTGCTCATGTTTGACCTCTCCCACTTACCAGGCACATCTTTGTCTTTTGGGGTATCCAGGAGGGAACTGTGCATTACGGTCAGGGGGAAGGGGCAGCAGGGGAGGGAGAAAGAGTGACCACCTTAAAGAGCTTGGCAGGCTTATAGGTTTGCGCATAGGACAAGGGGAAATGGTGTCAAAGTTGTATAAGGTGAACAAGACAGAAATTGTTCCATTACTTCCTGTGCATTGTCATTTTAGAATGGGAGGCATATTTTGAAATGATTTTCTGCATAAAAATCTTACAAAGTCTGATTGTTCTTGTTCTGGATTTGTAGATTAGGATATTTTTTGTCCTAACTTCTATTTTTCCAGATTCTTTTTTGTGTCTCATCCAGGGAGAACTTGACAATGGAATTGTGTTACTTAATGTAAACATTGAGCTGGAGGGCAGCAAGAGTTCTTGCTTATGGATAGAACATTTCTCTGCCTTTGGAAAGTTTTATCGCAACAGATAGACAGGGATGAACCAAAGATTTCTTTTGCTTGTTGTGGAGAACTTAATTCTGGGAAAAAATAGCTCATTATAGCTTCAAGAAGCGTGCTCGGAAACCAGAATGTGGTGCTACACGTTTTAATGTTGTCAAAGCCTTCAAAAGTAATCTGAATTCCTATCTTTCCGTTGATTAAGCGAGAAATGACATGTCAATAGAAACATTGGGTGAAGAGCCTGAGTGAATCCTGTGAGTGTAAGGAATTCAAGGTCTTGTACTGCAAACATTAAAACTAATTTCCCCTGTGTTTCCATTGAAATGTCTTTTTTTTTTCCCCTTTTTTTTATTTTTTTCCCCCGCCTCTGAGGCCAGAATTTCTTCTTCTCCTCTGTTTTCATACATTCTCCCAGTCTATTGTGTTTCTTTCCACTTTTTGAGATGTCTTTCCTGCGTAGCAACTGTTCTTTGAAGGAATAGTGGTAATTACTTCAGTAATATTAGTTATGTAGCAGTAGTAACATTGCATACCACAGTAGTAAAAAAATAGTAGTATTACTTAATTAACTGGGGACACCTAAGAATACTGTTCTGCTGCGGAGGTGATGTTGTGGGAGAGTGTATAGCTCTTCCCGTACCATAGTCACAGGTAGTTGAGATGTCAGAGAGGTGAGTGTTGAGTCCACCCTTAGTATCTCTCTGTAAGTCGGATTCTCTGGGTTCTCTTCATGGTCAGTGGGCACCAACAGCGTTCTTCAGAGCAGAAGCCTGACCTAGGTCCCCTGATTCTCCCCCCTGCATCCGTGGCAGAGTCTATTACCATTAAGCCTGCAGGGAGCTTGGGGAAATTACCTAGATATTCTGCATTTCATCCTGTGAGCGAGAGAGCTCAGAGCGTCTTTTTTAGTACTGGTTGCTCACGCTCTGCACGCCCAAGTGTTGCTGTGCACGTGCTGTGTGGGACGGGCAGGGGAGAGCAGAAGGGAATGTCCAGAAGGCGAGTTTCCCCTCTGCTGCTCTTGACCAGCCGGAAGGCTACGCAAAGGTGCGTTTGCTTCACCATCTCTCAGTCATTGTGGAGATTGTAGGAGTTTCTTGTTAAGTATCTGGCTGCGTTCTTGCCATAGCAGGTGCTGATTTGAGCAGCCACAAGCTCACGTCTAAGCTTAGGGAGGAATTAAGATCTTCGTAAGTGGAGCTCACCACTTCTGTGAGTAGATCTGTGATGCACGTCTTGTTTTTCTCCACCACCATGAAGCAATTCTTGTTCACCAGTCTTTTAGAAGAAGATTTAGAGAGGCAGACTAGTAATTTTTGTGGCTTTATTATCTCCAAAATATTTTGCATGAGCAGGGCTCTAATTCTCTGTG
>VZSF01008163.1:97500-235644 GCA_013398295.1 Chionis minor
GCAATTGCTGTTGTGCGGTGGTTCTCCCTTCTTAAGTATGTTGTCCCAGAGGTGCTATCCCTGTGGCTAATGGGCTCCACCTTGGCCAGTGGTGGATCCATCTTGGACACAGGTGAAGCATCTAGCAGCTTCTCACAGAAGCCACTCCTGTAGCCCCCATGCTACCAAAACTTTGCCACGCAAGCCACGTACAATATCTTATGTATATATATGAATAAAATAAGCGTAAATATCAGAAGTGGCTGCTGTATGAAAACAGACAAGCTAATCTGTGATTGCTAATACTTTTTCAGATATGTTTCAATTTTCATTGTGAGAACTGCTACGGTTGGAAAGACTTTCTCAGGCCACACAGTGCTTACTCTGACCTGTTATAATTTATCAGAGCTGATATCCAAGCTGTGCTGCACGGCACGATATGGACATTTTGGTATTCTGACCCCATCTCTGAATTATGATATTTGATTCCGGATAGATTCCATTTACTTCCAGTAGAGGAAGACTCTACTTTGCCAAAAGCAATAAGAAGTTGCTTCATGTTCAAGACCAAAACAAGACAAGTTAACCTCTGAACTCTGAAAATTAGTTCTCCAAAAATGTGAAAGGTACTAATAAAGATGGATTTGATGGATAAAAAAGCATAGAGTATGGGATCCCGGTTCATTTATTAAATATTCATAATAATGATTAAGAGAAAGCAGCCAGGTTTTCAGGCTGTTCCTCTGCATCAACTTGCCGATACATCTAACAGCAAGACATCTGCAAATACAAAAGAAAATAGGCATTCTTTTTAATTGTGTATTAGCATACAAAGTGTATGTAGGAGAGAATCTGCTCTAAAGGCTTCCCCAAGGAGAGAGAACAATGTAGAGCAAAGTAGTAGTAAAAATGTGTTACGTATTTATCTGAATAATGCTATGTGAGGAAAGTTAATTTAAGTTTTGTTCCTAGTTAGGATAGAAGATGCTGCAGATGTACCATATGATAGATAAAATCTTGTTTTATATTTCTAAAAGGAGGAGTGGGGGGAAAGCTTGTGGGGTTTTTTTGCAACTAGTGCTATTAAGCTCAGCTTACGGAAGGTGTTTCAGTTTGCTATGGATCGAGTAGGCCATGTTAGTTTGTTTCTTGGTGAACAGCCGTTAACACCTTTGCAATTAACACAGACTGAAACCAGACAACAGATGCCGGGTTTAAGCGAGATCAATCTCTTTAAAGTCTACATAAATTAGACCTCCATTTTTAGTGTCTTGTCTGAGAGTGCCTTGCAATAAACAGTCTGGTAATTATTTAGTTGCCTTTGAGAATGAAGGTGTGAATGGTCTCTTGACTAGTTTTGAACATAGCTCAGCAAAAATAGTAGATATATCTAATCTGGTATTTTGACCTGTGTGACATTAGCATTAAAGCTGGAAATACAGTTGTCACCTATATATTTTTCTTCCAAATGAATCTCCCCTGCCTAAGTTCAGATGATAACGTCACTTAGGATGGTTCCGATGGATGCATGACAATCAATGGATTTGGGTATGTCCCCAAACACCATAGAAGGGCTAACAGAATAGGATATTTGGGATCTGTCTTAACAGCTGAAGCACACGCTCCAGAATGTTAACCCCATAACAAATTTGTTTCTTCTAAGATGTTTAACAGATGAATGGGGGAGGCTGAGGTAAGCTTTGTCATCCATCCCAGTCAGACGGAAAAGCTTTCACAAAAGGAAGGAGCAGAAAACTGAGCTGCAGCTGAGGTGTCTGTCAAGATCCTTAAAGCTAATTCCATGTTTCTGTGTGCTAGAATTACTACTTTAAAATTAATTATTTTATCCTGCACTTTTGTCAAGGTACTTGCAGTTTTGCAGGTTATCAGTTTTTACCATGCCAAAAATAAACGTTGTTCATCACCAACTGGTAACATCTTGGACAGCGAAGACTGAAAATCGTTCATCTTTCAAGAAAATTTAAATTTTGTCCTCCATATCTCCCCACCTAAAAACCCCCTAACCATTCTTCTTTTCTTCTCTCTCACAAACCCGACCACCAAAAACTTCTGATAGAAAAATCTTGATTCAGATTTGAAAGTTATTTCTTCCCTTAGGAATAATGGGATTCGTTTTTATTCAAATATGTTGTTTGTCCACATCCGGGAGTAGAAAGCAGTTACCTTCATGCTGGAAGGGATGCTTAATTTCAACTGTAACCTGATGGTGTTCTGCTGAAGTATCTCAGGGATTTTTTAAGAATCTAGAAAGACGTCCTAGTTCTGAAAACCCGATGGTGACACACGAATGCTAGAAAAGCTTTGTCGTAGTCATTGAAAGCCAGACAAAAACGTTTACTTCCCCCTCCCTCTGTTTTTGGCCTCTTTTTCTCTTTTGTGAGGTAGGATTTTCTTCGTCCTGTGTTACGCCGTTGGCAGCTATGTGTGAAGGTAAGACTGGAAGTGGGAGAGGGTGCAGTTTCATTGTAGAGCAGCTTTAAGCCGCTTGAGAGGAAATTTCTCCGGTCTACAAACTTTCTCTGATCTTCATCAGCATCTGTGTCAGGGTGATTCTAATAGCATTAGTTAGATGATCATGTTGTAGTCTCTTAGAGGTGTAAAGGGTTTATTTAGTGCTTGTAGATTGATGGCTAATGGGCTTTGTTGGGCTGTTTAAATGGAAGTTTCCCACAATTTGATACTAAAGTGGAGGCTTTGAGTGAAGCTTCTATCACTCTCTCACCAGTGTCATCAAGAACTTCCCTTTTCTTGCTGGAAATGGAATTTCATGCTGTGTATTTCAAATCCAAGCGTTACAGCTTGGATTCAATCAGCAATCTAGAAGTTTGTGGTTCTAACAAAAAGAGCATTTCACATGCTGTGAAGTAGTTTCCTGGTCTGGCATTTATGTCTGTCCCAGGCCCTATGGAAAATACTTAAACTGGAACTTGCATTCGATTTACTATGCTCAACTTTTACAACTTGATATCACACCCCTTTTCACAGCTGGTTCTCAATACCTTTCCTGCAATTAAAGAGGTTATACGTAGGATGTGTTTGACAAGTGGGCGGTGTCCAAAGTCCTTATTCCTTGTGTGGCAATAAGATGCCAGAGTAAACAAATCAGCAATGAGTGCCATTGCCAACCCCAGCAAAAAGGAATACGTGCTTGCTGTACGGCACACTGGTGTTGTCAGCAAATCTCGGTGCACTTGGCAAGGAAGTCTGTGCCTGTTGAAAAATGAGGAAAATTAAGTACTAAGAGGTGAATTGTCTTAATATAATGGGCTACAATTACAATCTAGTCTCCTCTGTTTGTAGTAACATTAGACAACTTTATCTCCCTTTTAAAAAAAGGCAAAAAACCCCAAACCCAACCCAATTACGTATGGTAGTCATTCTTCGCAAATGCAAGAAAACTTGTCTCTAGATTGGAGAGACGTGGATTTGATAGATGGGCCACTCGGTGGACAAGGAATCGGCTGGATGGTCATAATGGCTTGATGTCCAAGTAGAGAAGAGGGACAAATGGGTCGCTGCTGGGACTGGTGCTGTTTAATGTCTTTATCAGTGACACGGACAGTGGGATTGAGTGCACCCTCAGCACGTTTGCTGCCAACGCTGAGCTGTGTGGTGCTGTGAACGTGCTGGAAGGAAGGGATGCCATCAGGAGGGACCTGGACAGGCTTGACAGGTGGGCCCATGCCAACCTCATGAAGTTCAACAAGGCCAAGTGCAAGGTCTTGCACGTGAGGTGCACCTCCGTGAGGTGGTCAGCATTCATAATGCCAATGTGAGTCGTTATTTTTTTCAGGATCAGGTTGCAGATTTATCCGTGCAGCCGTAGTTGTTCTAGTAGTTTCAAGAGGAAAGAAAAAAAACCGCTTTATAAAAGTATTATGAGGTTTTATTAAGAGTAGAAGGCAAAGTTTTGGACAACTTTTTCTTTCCCCTTAAGCTTTTAGTAACCCCTAGCTCACATACTGACAGGGACATCAGTGCTGTCTGCATTTTTTCTTCAAAAGTTTTATCTCTCCCTCTTTCAGAAGAGTAATTTCTGAGGCAGCCATGACAGCTCTGTCATTTCACTCACACCTCTAAATTTCTCTTTCTGTTGTCAGTCAGCAGACAGCAGTCGCAGTATCTTGATGATCGTGATTGATGGCAAAATATATGAGAATTGTAGAAAGGGCATTGAACATTATGTCTAAAACAATCCATTTATGCTTTTATTTTTGTAAGTACAATCAGAAGTTAGAAAAGCACCTGTTTACCTGTAGGTCTTACATTTAATTTTTTGCATTATATAGAATGGTGTAGATATACCTGTAGATATAGCTAGAAATATTTTTTTATCATAAACCCAAGTACTGAAAGTTGCACATTTAGTCTCAGTTCAGTATTTATGATATTTTGCCAGTGTTTTACTGTTTTTCAAATTTCCTTTTAAATGACTAATTTCCCATCAAACCCCAGGGCTTAAATGACAAGCAGGGAGCTGAGAGTAATAGCAAGAAGAATCTGAGTCATATTTTCCTTGAAAGAGCTTTTTGTGTTCTTGGAAAGTAAAACACATCAATTATATTGTAAGTAAATAAAACACGTATTTGGGGAAGGAGAAATGGCTATTGAGCTTTCATGTCAGCAAAATTTCTATACAGCATGGAATAGAAAAGACCAAAGAAAGCTTTTTTGCCAGTCAGTCCTGTGCATGGAACTTACTACAAATTAGTTTGGGGAAAAAAGAAACTAAGCTCTGTGAGTTTGAGGGCTGTACAATGGCCATTGGATTTTTCCATTTATACGAAGCAGTTGTCTATTGAACTTTGAAAATCAGCATATTCCAGTAGCTGGCGTGTGTGCTTGTTAAACAGTGGTATTTGAGACAGAATAAACATCACTTGCCCTCCATTACTACTACGTTGTCTCTGCTGATGGCTATAGTCTTGTTTGTTTACAGGCATCTATACGTAGCTGTCAAAAACCACAGAAGATAGATACTGTATGAGGCAAAAGGGCTATTTTTGCTAAGTATGATGATTAATTGTGTGAGAGTTCAGTGGTTTATTTTTTAAATGCTTGCCAAGTGGCATAGCTATGTAGGCAAATTGTTTATGGTGAATACAGTCATACCATAAAAAAGAAGTCTTGTTGGGTTTATAACTTACTCTGAGCAGGGAACTGATAAAAGTTGTACCTGCAAAAGATCTCTTACTGCTACAAGCTGCGTGTCCAGAAGGAAGTTGATTCTGGGGCTGATATTCTGGCAGCTCTACTGGCAAACCCTTTTATATCTGGGTCATGTATCGGGAGAGCTGTCATGTTACCCACCAGCGTGCAGTAATTATTAAATGTGGGTCCTGTGGAGACTAGTGCTGTGAAGGGAGGCAGCTTCTAGATGATAGCTGGGAACTGTGATGGTCTGGGGTTTTCGGAGGGCTCAGAGATGTTTACCTACTCCTTTAGGGACGAGAAGTGAAGATAGAGGGGAGAAGCCAGCAGATTCCCGTCAATTTTTTGAAGCGTGCTGCTAAATGGAGGAGGAGAGATTCATCTTTTCCATTCGGAATAGGTCTTAAAAGCGTCTCTGGCCACAAATTTAAAACATGCTCCAGCGTTTTCCAGAAATAACTTGAAAAACTTGTCTTCGCCGCTTCTTTGAAACAAACGTTGTGCGCAGCTTCCACGCGGGACGTAGATTCCCTGCCTCCGCTGGAACGGGAATGGGTTGTAGCAGTTACTTTGTCTCTTTGTGGCATAATCTTTCTTGGAGCTTTCTCTGGTTTCTGTCCCTATTCTGGCTGAAAATGGAGAAGTTGGTGAAACTCATGTTGCGAGGTCAAGATAATAGGTTTATCTGCAAGATAACATAAAAGTATATTCTACTTTTAATAGCACATGTGCATCCCATCTGAGTTGGGCTGCGCTACAACACTGGGGACTGAATTGTGTGTATTCCAGGCTGAACGATGTGTGGCTCCAGGAAAATCTTACTGGTTTCTGGTTCGTAGCTTGTTTGCTTGGGACTGTTTGCAGAAATGCGAAAAAAAAAAATGCCCTCTTCAAAGGACCGTGTCATTTTTATAAACAGCTCCCCTATTTCTTGGGAAACTGCAAGGTGGCATTTTACTTTATAATAAAGTAGTCAAATTCAAGAAATGCTAACGTTACTAATGACACATATACAGTTGAAAAAAATGAATATTAAGTGAGTGAATACAAAAGGTGAATCTAAGACACATGAATCACTGAAAGTTCTTTGGCACAGAAATTACTCACAAAGTTGTTTAAAGGCATGAACAGAAGGGTTGGGGGGAAGGAGATTTGTTTTATATCGCTATTGGATTTTATATTCAAATTGTACAAATCTGGTTTGATGATCATTTTTTGAACGCGGAATCATGGGAAATATTTTGTTTTCCCTGAGAGCCAACGCGATGTATTTATTTCAAGTTTTATTAAATGAGTTATAAATTTTCCTAGCAATTTACTCATAGCTCAAGAGGTTTAATTTGCATGTGTTGCCTTTTACAATATGCTTTTCGTAATGTTGCAGATGCTTCTTCCCTAGCTTCAGTAAACAACAGGCAGTTGGCCAGGTTTTTGACTGAACGTTTGCCAACTCCGGGAAATATTAGTTAACTCTCTAGTGGCCACTGAATGATTTTTAGCCGACTTTATCCAAAAGAATCTGTGAAGATTAAAAATAAGATACAGCAAAAAAATAAGATACAAACCCAGTAATTTGCTGGACTAAACACAGGAAAAGAGCTTTCTTTCTGTATTATTATAACAATTTCAGGTTTTCATTTTTAACATTTATTTCCCAAATGGATTGCTTTCAGAAATTTATTTGAAAATTGGCGGTGGTGATGATGATGATGATAATATTGAGCATTTCTTCCTTCAGATTAGTGAAGATTCTTTAGTCTTGGAGGCACTGGAATACAATGAGGTTTACCCTTATTGTTGTCCTCTGATTTTGAAAAGCCCCCCAAGGAGAGCTTTGGTGGGGTTTTTTTTCAACGCAGTAATCTAGTCCACAGCAGGGATAGTTTGCAGGTGGGATGGCAGGTTGGTTCATGAGAAGTGGAGGTAACAAAGTCTGGTTTCCTGCGGGTTTATGCCCTAGAGTTGATGATGCAGTAGAACTCAGCTCCCATTTCTGTGTCCCATATGGCACTTTCAGTTTTCTTCCAAGATTCTTACGTACTTTTTGGGGCTGTCTCTTGAGCAAGTCACGTCATATTCTCTTCCAGCCTGGACCTACCCGCTTGCTGATTGTTCAGTTACTTCCGGTGTAATGTGTAAAGACCAAATTTACGTTTCTTCCTGTTAGTTGAGAGATCCAATAGTGTTTCACTCTCTGCCCTTGAGTCTCTCATCATCGTGGTATTTGCAAGAATCTAATGTGATTTCAGAGTTGGTTGAAGTTAGGGAATTTGTCCCAAAGCTGTGGTTCAAAAGATGTATGCAAGGATGGCTTGTCAGCGTGCTTGCAAAAGGATGTAAAGAAATGAGGCCAATCATGAATAAAAGAGAAGTGTCAAACGTCTTCAGTATCTTGCATGACATACACCAGGAAATAATTACAGACAGTCCCATGATTAAATGCTGTCAGTGTTAAGTGGGGCAAAAGGACAGGCTGAAGGAATGAGTTGAGTTAGAATTGCCTAACTTGACATTCGCTGCTCTTGAAAATCTGGTGTCTGTGGGTCTGTGAACATATTTGGGATAACTGTTTTGAACAGACGATCATAAATGACGCGTGATGCAACATCCATTGAAAGTAGAATGAGACTTAAGAGGTGGAAAATTCTGTATCCTTTTGGTATTTATCCAGGTTATCCAAGGCTCGCTCTTTGGGCATCTGAGTACGGTTGTGTTTTTACTGGTGTTACTTTTTGCTCCGCAAGTTCTCTGGTCCTGCGTGGCTGACTTTGGGCTGAAATGAAATACAGGGAAGAATAACATATTGACCAGTGATTCTTCATGCCTGAGCCACTGCTGTATTCCTCAGATTCATTTAATCGTGTTACGCCTTACGTAGAGTTCCTCACTTGTGCAGAAGTATTACAACTCAATACCTTAAGGCTGTAACGGACTAGGAGAAAGGAGATGTTCTGGAGAGCAGGTGATTGCTTGTACACACCCTTCTAAACTTCTTTTCAAGCTGTACAGGAAAGCAGTATCTATGGGAAAAAAAAAAAAAAAAAGAAAAGTTGTGATTTTACAAGTTCAGTGTTAGAAAAGTTACCTTGTCGTTTTTGAAGCAAATTTCAAGTGAGGCTTGAGTGGTGCCACTGTCAGGATCCCGAGAAGATGAATATCAGATGATTTGTTCTGTCTTTTGTACGAGAAACATGGCACATGGCGAGCGTGATGTCATAAACTGATGTCTTAGTGCGGCCTGCAGGAATTATGTGCCCTTTTACTTTTTTAACAAATAGCACCTATGACCCATTGAATTTCACTTCGACTGGATGAATCTGTTTTCCTCAACGTTTCTCATTTTCTGCTTCCCTCTGTCTTTTCCCTGACGTGATACTGGGGAGGGAGGAGCGTTGCTTAGCAGCCAGTCGGAAGTGGTCAATTCAGGTATAAATACTAAACCTTTTGGACCGCGGTGAGTTTATGGTAGAAAATGGAAAAGCGTTCAATTTCTCCTCGTGAAAATTGAGGCAAAGTGGTAATGTAAATCTTTTTTGGTAATCAGGACAAAATTGGGACCTCAGTTTCTCTGCGCTTGACTACTGTACATGGAGGAGAGAACTTTTGCTTCTCTGGTAACTAAGAGGATGCCCACGCAGAGCCCCACAGACCTCCAGTATGGTATTTTTTAGCAGGGAGGCAAGGGGGTTTGGTTTGGTGTTTTAAAAAACAATTGTGTTAGAGCCCAAAACCGTAAGTTTGGAGACTCGTACTAAGGTTGGACTCGATGATCTTGAAGGTCTCTTCCAACCCGAATGATTCTATGATTCTAAGTCAGTCATGTTTTATCACTACATAAATAGAAGTGTGGCTTTTTTTCCTAAATGTTTTTAATGTACTTTATAATTTCAGATGGCAGACAGTAGAAAGCACAGCGTATCACTACTTGTTACCCTACTGCAGGAATTATGCAAGAACAATAAACTCCACCATTGTTGTTTAACGTTACTGCTGAAGTGGGAGAAAATATGTACTATCGCCCATGGTTTGAAAAACGTATATATGTATTACTTGGAGTGAATGCCTGATTTCAGTACGGCATGTCCATTATAATACTTACGAAATCCAATCTTAAGAGAAGTAGAGGGACTTGAAACCATAGGTCTCTACTGTGATCTGCCTAAAGCACGCAACTGAGAAGTGTGTCCCCCGCATTATGTATTTATTAATAATATTATGTTAGTGGCTAGAAGCCTGAGTCAAGACCTGTGTTAACCAAAGCACCAAACATTTCGTGCGCTGTAAAGTGAGGAGAGTGTGTGAGCAGTAAAATACTTTGCCAAAGATCATTTATTAATCACTTAACTACAGCCACCGAAGCCGGGTCTCTGGCTGCCAGTGTCCCAGTTGCCCAGCCCACGCTTCTGTGTTCAGGCATCTTCCTCCCATTTGGGGCTGTCTGCCCCATGGATGTGCATGGGTCAGCTCAAGCGTTACCGAGTCTCCAAAAGTATCAGCTGGAAAATAACTGGAAAAAACATGTTGGTCTCCTAGTTTCAAATCTGACTGGAAGTTGTTCCTGGAATGCAGTGTTTATTGAAATGATACAGGCAATCATATTCCTATCATTTCATAACAAGGAAATGAGAATATTTAAGGTTTTTCAATAGTATTGTCTTGAAAAGCCGACTGTGTGAATTTTGATTGATATGACACTTTAGAACTATAACTGAAACTGTATTTGTTACAAAGGAATGACCACTGAATCAATTTCTTTAGAATGTATTTCTTTAGACTTGCATCATTAATATTCAAAGGGGAATGTCTTTTACATTGTGCTGCAGTTTATACTAATGTGGGTTCATTTACTTTCGTGTTATTAAATCACTTTTTCTATTGAAAAGATAAAATGAAGCAGCATTGTTCATGTGCTGCATAGAACAGTAGCAATGTGCAGTTTGGCATCTACTGCATTTCCAAAGCAAAAAATACATGAATAAAAAAGATAGGAGGCAGGATTTTCCTTTGATTTCCACAGACACAGCATGCCGTTGTTATAACAGAAATCTAACAGGGAGATAAAAATTTGCTCGTGTTTGCCATCTGTTTAATGCAACAACTAGTGTAGTCTGTATTTCTAAGATGAACAGAGGGTGGAAAAATACTTCTTGACTCAAAATTAATAGATATATATTAGAAATAAATCGAATCTTACTGCATAAAACACATACTTTTAAAACTGTTTTCTGTATGTAACGCTTCAGGTGTTTGGCTCAGGCTGAAAGTCTATTTACAACCATCAGCACTTTTCTAAAATAACAATTAGACGCAGTTTAGCATTCTCTTCTGCTTCTCTCCCGCAGTCATGCACGTGTTTAACTGGATATAAGTGACTAATCTCTTTGAAGCAACTGAGAATTGCCCTAATAAGTGGAAGTTTAGAACCCACGTGGCTTTATCGTGGCTTTGTTCACTTAAATTCTGTAATGGTTTCACTCAATAAAAATTCATGGGCCTCCTGGATTCTACCTAGGAGCCTATTTACAGTGTTTCTGTTCGCCTGTCTCTAGTTGTTCTGAGGAAACTTGCCAAAAGGAAACGCAACCCTCAAGGGCTTAAGCTGTCTGAGCATGGATGTTGCCTCCTTAGAAAACTATCAGGGTCTTGCTTTTGAACAGAAAAGTTTGTATTTTCCTCCAGGTTTTAATGGAAGTAAGATTAATACTTCCCTGTACACCTTAAATTTGAAAATGCTTTATTAGATATGTGTGAGGTGCCTGAACTGAAACCATAGTTTAGTTTAAAAATAAAAAGTTTTCTTTCTGCCCTTCCAAATAATCTTGTGAGCCGTAATGTAATACTTTTCCCTTTGGTGTCATTTGCAAAATACCTGTAATGAATCTTACAGGGCAGGTAAAAATATCTCCTTGCCATAAAAAGAAAACTTTCAATTATTATTATTTTTAAAACTAGGCATGCAGTGTTTTTAGTTAGAATTGGTTTGGAAAACAGAATTTTCAGAAGATTCTGGTTTTTAAGTATATCTTTACAGAGCTGGCGGATACTTTATGCTCTTACGTTTCAGTCTGGGAATACTTAAATTTATATCTTTATCATAATCAATGACAGAAAATTCTTGAATGTTATACAAATGCAGTATTTATGTGTCTATACAAATACATTGATTAGATAAAGTTCTTAATCATTCTTAATTCTCAAATTTGTGAGTATTTTAGGCTTTAAATAGTTTGCTTACGTGCTAACATTCATCAACAATGCTATTGAGAAACGTGCCAGCTTTATCATTACCTTGTTTTATTTTGGTTTATGACGTGTCTTCTGTTTCTGTTTTACATCTGGTATCTTTGCTCTCACTTGTGTAATAGGATCTCTTTAGTACTTCGAATTAGAAGCAATAGTTTGGAGGTTTCATATATACTACTAAAGGGTCAGCAGCAAAGAAAAATGCTTAAATATGGTAGAGAGAATTGTTTTGTCTTGATTTTTATGTGTTTTCCAAATGGATCAGTGGTGAACTGCTGTCAGGAGCTCCATCCTTTGCAAGCATATGCCGTGTCAGGTGACGAGTGTGCGCACGCTCACCGTTCCTGTATTACTATTCTTTTTTAAAGGCTCTCGACGGTTGATTAGCTGGATTTCATGCTTGATGTAAAGCTGCGCACATCACGTGTATTATTCTGAAACTATGATGTCCAATTCTGTAGGCAACCATGTAAATACTCACTGACTTCTGGGTCTATACCACCAGGTTGTGAAACAGCTAGAAGAGCAGGAGAGCCACGCTACGCTGAGCTGCCGTGGCAGTGGAGGCTTCACTCATGGAGTGAAGAAAAAAGGGAGCTGTAGATGCTGTCAGTGTGTGCTTCACAAGGCCTGTCCCACTTGTAGTGAGGTGGGGAGAACCTGATGGTCCTGCTGCTTTAACAAGTACTGTCATTTGTCACTGTCTTGACGTACACGTTTCTGCATGAGGGACACAGAGAGAAAGAAGGCATTAGCATCTTTCATGCAGGAACAGCATTGTTGGGTTTTGCGCATGGGGAAGCATAAATCTTGGGTTTGCCGCTGAACAAAACTATTCCTGTTAATTCAGCAGCCATCGTTTAAATGAGAGGTCTGAGAAATGGCCTTTGGATGCTTTTTATGAAGCATCTTTTTATTAACCTCCGTTTTCACTGTAATATGTGTGTGTAGTGCAAAATAGTAGCATTGTTGAAACTTCAAGAAATAGTCTTTGTAGTTAATAGTAAGTTTCCTCCTGGGTGAAAGGCAGAGGCAGTGGAAGTAGAACTTCCACTCCAACTCCTCCTCCAACTGTGGAGGTTGCTACTACGGGGGATGTTCTTTCCCGTCTCGTGTGTGTGTGCCTTGTGGTGGCTACTTTTACAGAGGTTACTATTTCATGATCTTCATTATCATGATGCTGGGTCCTTGTCTATTCATGTATTTTTATTGTATGTAAAAAACAAGGGGCAAAAAAAGTTTTGAGTAGACAAAATGTAACAAGGTGTTTAGGGGAACTAAGTGTATTCTGTGACACAAGGTGTGAGGCTTCAGAGATGCTGACAGGAATGAGGAGATCTGAGTTAAAATAGCTTAAATGGGATCAAGATGCCTGGACTTGCGTTCACCGATAGAGGTTCATATCAGATGCTGAGTTTAAAGTTAGATTTTAAAATAAAATATATTAAAGTGAGGAGACAGGGATACTACCGATACCCTCTGTCAGTAGGACAACAAAATGCGCTTGGTACTGAAGTCCTTTCAACAGAACTGGTCTAATATCACACACAAATTACCTGTCAAATGATGGAGCTGTATCTGTACAGCCCTACTCCTGCTGCGGTTGTGTCATTCTATGCTCCTTGTCCAGAAACCGTGATTTTTAAGGCTCTATACAGAGAAAACTTTTATTTTGTTTTGACACTTTCTCAATTTAGATAGGAGGTACTCATAGTCTGGAAGAGTCTGAGGACAGAAAAAAATTAGTAATAAGAGACAGAAATGAAAGAATTTGTGAAATATCAAGTGATTTTTGCAGGGAAAAAGAAAAGAAAATGGAGAAGAGAGAGTGAGGCAACTAGAAATGTGAGATTAAACCACTGATTTCTCTGAAGCTAATATAGGTAACTAAACAGGGCAACAATCACTAAGAACATCCCTCCAGCTGTATGCATAATTGCATATTATAAAGATAAACACAAGTAAATGTAAATGAAGTTAAAGATGTTAAGGTGCCTTACTACTACTTCCCTTGCTTTCCACAAGCCCCATATATTGCCAGTAATATTATTGTGCTTCTCTGATTTTGACTTATAGCCCGTGCACTGGTGAATGACCAAGGTTTAAACATTCACTCAATATTAGCATGTATAAGAAATGTAGGATACTTTCATTAATTGGATTAGGGTTATATGTGTTTCATTTAAAAGCTGCAGTGATCACTAATGGAATGACCTTGAAGTCATTATCTGTTAAGAAGCAGGAGAAAAGATTGTTCTTCGTGTTCAGTTGTATTTGTCATTACCTGTGAATATAATTTTCAGTAAAATATAGTTCCAGCTCTCTAACTACCTTTTTTTTTTTTTTTTTAAACTAAGGCTGGTCCGTTCATTTAGCTACTGTTTTATTTTGTCATGCTGATTCTAAAAAGTGCATTTTTTTGGCCAGCTTTATTTGTAAGCTGTGTTTTTTCAAACCAAGAACACCAAATGCTGTTCATTATTTCTTTTTTTCCTTTTGAGACCTCCTTTTTAAATTTTCATGTCATAGCCTTTCCCAAGACAGCGTAGCCAGGAAGGCTGAATATATTTCGGATACCATAGTGTTATTCAGAGATCCACCAATATGGTGTCACAAAACTATGCTGTGCTGTACCTATTAGGTGGTTCAGAGCACTATTCCTTTGGATTTTGCATTTTATCTAAACAAGTATGTAGCGAAGGAGTCACCTTGTCACTTCACTAGGTCATGGAGATTTTCAGTCTTGTTCCCCCCTCGCGCCTCCTGACATGCAGATCTTTGCTACCGAGAGACCAAACTAGTTGCTGTGATTCACGTAATCATTTTATTTGTCTACCACCGTTGAGATTGCCACTCAGCATTTGCAGAAATGCTTGTACACAGGAGGAAAAAAAATCAAAGAAATGTACCGATTTAGTAACAGAAGTTATTTCTTCACTTCTCTCTCAGAAAGTTTTCCTCTAATGAGGATCAGCAGTAACGTTGCATGACACAGGTGGTGCGCTGCAGAACACAACATTGACTTCCGATGAACAAGACAGAATCCATAGCTTTCAGGGTAAAAAAACCCAGTTTCTTAAACAGCAATTGCATTACCCAATATCTGGTTAAATCCTCAGGCCTAGCAAAGTTTAATCCTGACAATTTTTCTGTTCTGATTGAATCAAGTTAAGAGCATCTTTGGGTTGACTTTAATTTTATAACTCAACGCCATTGCCAGAGCCAGTCTATTAAGTCAGGAAGAAGCAGACAGCGCGATGAAGGGGCTGCACTGCTGTTCCAGAAGACGGAGTGAGCGTGTTGTGCTAATGGTGAGGAGATGGCATCGTCTCTTCCCTTCAATAAAACTCCCTCTGATCCTTCAGGATAGTGATGGAACTTCCTAAGAGCTGAGGACTGAAATACAGTAGTGCTTTTGGATATGCTGTATCTCTTTAGGCCAAAGCTTTTATCTGTCTCATATAATGTATTAGGTATTAGTGATGAATACAGAAGTTTAAAAAAAAAAAATAAAAAAATAAAAATCCTGGATATCTGCCTCGGATTGGTGGTAAGTGTAGCTTATTTAGAAGCCTTTGCAGGTGCATCACATCAGTTGACCAAAGCAAGAGGCAATCAATGTGGTCAGCTGGTGACTATTTAAAAATGGGAGAAAGAAAAATGTTCTTTTCTGAAGGAAGAGGGATTAGGTGACTGACAAGGAAGTGCTTTCTGGGCATGTTTTCATATTGAATGATAGCACAGAGCCTGCCTAATTAAAAAAAAACCAACCAACCAACCATTTATTGTTCTGGTAGGTTTTCATTAAGATCATAGAAAATCCAGGATGGCATCCCTCGGGTGAGCCTTCCTTTTTCTTGTATCGTACTTGTTTTCAGTTCTCATTTAATATTTAAATTTCACCTTTGTCACCCTACTGACTGGGCATTAATTGCTGGTGTTCACGGAAGAAGGGGATATAGATGAAATATTTCAGGTGAGTCATCTGATCTCATTTGGAAAGGTTTCTGTGAGGAAAGAACAGCTTTTGATTTATAAGGGAAGGTTGCCTGTTATCAAGATATACATGTTGGAATTTATTATCAAGAATCTGCTTTTAATTTCAGAGATTGTTTACCTAAACTACTCTGTGTCAGAGCTCAGGACAAATTTCTGCTTAGCATTTAATTTTAGATACTTGCCATAGTGGACAGTAAAAAATGGGTCCCCAGAATTCGTGGCATCATTATGAATCTTACCTTCTGGCAGCCCCTGCCCGCAGTTCGTCTTTGAAATCTCCTTGGTGCTTGTTAACCCTACTCTGACATGTAAGAGCTCCCATTTATTTATGGGACTTTGCGCATTTATGAAAAAGAACAGGAATTATTAATGGTTTAGTATCTATTAATGCATTACTTGGGTGGAATTCAAATTCCAATATTTATGGTAAACCCCTTTATAATGAAAGGAGCACAGGAACAGGAAGGCTGATTCTTTCAAGTTAAGTGTTTTTTGCTATAAGAACAATTATCTGTAATGTATGGTCTTATCAGCTTTTTATTTATAACCATAAATAAGAAATAAGCACTTTATGTATGAAGGGAAATGATTAAAAATATTTGTGTAGATGATAAAGAATAAATAACCTGACTCACTGCATGGACCGCATGGACTGTGGTTCTCTGTAGAAAGCTGATTCTGCTCTCCATCTAGGAGCGATGTGCTGGAGCTGGTAGCAGGTCCACCTTCTGTGTCAGATCTGAACATCCGAAAGCTGAAACTCACACAGGGAAATGCGACTCTTATGTGGTTTGGTTTTGATCTTTAGGGCTTTATTTTGTCCTCACTTTACCTTGTGTAGTTCAGGAAGAATTTACACTCTCATCCGCTGTGTAAAAACCCATCTTTTTGTTTCCTCTTGAGGGAAGTGCAGGAAGCCTTGGGCTTTGATTTTAATTTGTAGCATCTTTTCCTTTGGAAATCATAGTATAGAGCATAACGGCAATAACAGGTTCAAACCAAAGGTCCATACAGCCCCATACTCTGTCTCTCGCAGTGGTCAGGAGTGGAACAGAAGAGTACAAACCTATAATGGTACCTCCCATATGTTTCCAGTGATTTGCAGAGACGGGGTGAGAGAGGCATCAGCGCGTTTGAAAGACATCCTATTTATATGAGCGCTGTACAAAAAATAAAGCAGTGAGCAATTGTGGTGTATATAATAGATGCTAAACTGGGAGAGGACAGAGAGCTGCGTGAAGCAGAGTGGATGACTGTTGTAGAGTTTATAAATCGAGAGATAATGCAAAAAAAGGAAGCAATTCTGCGTAATGTCAATAGCGCTACGGTTTTTGTTTATTTGGCTGAACTTTTCATGCTGTGTGGAACACACAAAAGACGGGCTTTAAAGGTAACAGCACTTCTGTATTTTTATAACTTTCTTTTTAGTAGTGTTTTAATCAATGAAATGTTAATCCTGAAAACATTCATCATCCAATGCTAAGTATGAACAATAGTAATCAAATTCCATGGCTCTTCATATAAAAGCCGAGCCCATCCATCACAAAGCATGCCCTATGGCTATATATCAATTTTAAACATTAAAGTTACACAGTATTATCTTAGCATTAGGTTAACTGTCAAATAAAAATAAAAATTAATAAGCTGGAAAAAAGAAAGAAGAGGAGACATTCCTCATTTAAAATTCTTAACTGATCTGGCATAATTGAAATGTCTTTTAGCAGAAATGTTAGCTTTAATTCAGATAAGACTCAGCTCTCAATACCATTTTTATGGTAGTCCAATAATTCCTGGGGTACAAAACTACCAGGTATAAATGCTGATAAAGTCTAGCCTCCTTCCTCGTATCTCATTGACAAGAAGCATATGTTTGGAATTAAAGAAGATCCAGGCAAGCTTTCAACCTTGAATTCTCTGCCTCTTTACTCAGGGAGGTTAGTGAGGTTTAAAATTCCACGCAGTCACCAGTTTTCAAGCCTCTGCTGCCATTTCTGTTGCGGTCCCTCAGAGACATTGAGGAGTTGGGGCATCTGGCTGCAGTGCTTTAAAAAAAAAAAAAAAAATAAAAAAAATTTTGTAGGAGAGTTGAACACTGGTTTTGGTTTATGGTTTAGTAACTGTTAAAGCGACTGTGATAGACTTTTTTTGTCTGGTTAAATATATGTCTAGGACTAGATGGAGTATAGCTTTCTTTCTCTTTCCCCCCTCCTCTGCTTTCCTGTTCTCTAGGTGCCCCAGATAAGCTATTTACTCTCTGAAAGTATCAGAGCAACAGAATATTGTTGTTGTGGTCTCACTTGCTTGGCTTTAGTTTAATGTGATATGGGAAATATCATCTTTAATGTCTTATCCTACAATTAGGCAACTTTCTAAGGAAAGAAATTGTGCAAATTCCATCCCTTATATTCCATGTGAAAGACAAAAAATATACGTATTTCTTTCATCTGAGTAGTCTTAATAAGAATCCAGTGCAAGGAAATACTTTTAGTCAAGCTGTTAATTTTTCAAGCCTTGCAGGGAGGCAGCCTGTCATCAGTGTTGACTCTGCATTTTTTCTAAATTGCTTGGGTTTGTTGCCAAAATTATTTTGTATATAATTCCAATGTATTTGTAGGGCACTTAGGTCAGTACGTAGCATTTTTCCTGTTACGGTGTATATTTATTTACTTCAAATTAGCCAAGCGTGCCTTGCCAATAATGAGGTTATTAGTGATAATACTGTAGTCTTCATGAAGTTGGCGCGTTTCTTGTAAGTTCTGAATGTCAGATTGCAAAGTTCTAGTAAAGCAAATTTTAAAAAGCGCCTTCTCCTGGTTTGCTTTAACACTAAAAAAAAAAAAAAAATCCTTGTTTGGTCTCATTTCTGCAATATCTTTCTTACTTAAACTGTTTTAAATATTGAAAATACATTTAAAGATATGCTAGAAACAATTTTCCACTTGCAACTAAAAGGAACGTATTGGTGTTGTGAATTATATTGTCCTCCTTTCACAGCTTCTACTATTTGGTCTCTGCTTTGTTTTGAAGAATGAAACTTGGGTGTCTGTCCAGTCAGCTGATGAATGGGAATCTACAGAAACTAAAATGGTCTCTTACAATCTCTAATTTGAAATAAAAAAATACGCAAAAAATTTTTCTTAAGGTACTGTGAGCTTGACCAGTAAGCAAATATTTCTGTTCTGGTATCAAGCAAAGAATGAGCACTGAAAATATTTTGTCTGATGATGGTGGCATGCAGGTGAGATAGCCGTGATAGCAGCGATATTATATCATATTACATTGAAAAACAGTAAGGTGAAGCAATATGGTAGTAGTTCAGAAAGATCTATAAAACATGAATATCGCTGCTAAATAAGTTATTTAACCTTGTGCTATAAATGCTTAAGATTTTGTTCTTTTCAAGTGTGATGACAAAAGACCAAAAACATTTCTAATGGAAATGTCTAATGCATTACTGTCATAAATGTTCTCTCAATGCGTATATATAGAAAGAGAACAATGGGCTGCAATGTACTGCATATTCTGATAAAATTCACTTAACAGCTGAATAAGCGATCTTAAAAGCACCTGTTTCAGGCCTCTATGTTACATAATTATTTTGTTCACTTCTTGACGGCTCTCAAATTTGGCTATTGTCTTGATGTTTATATTTCCTATGTGAACGTTTTATATTGGCAGAGGTCTCTAATAAGAGGTTGCTAGCTCTCCTCTCCCAACTATTAATTGTGTAATAGACATAATTTGACGTGATCAAAAATTGGCAAAATCCCATAAAGCGAAAGGTTGAAAGAAATGGCTAATTTCCACTCTTCTGAAGGATTGGAGGTAGGATAACTCACTATTCTGTAGCTCTGCACCAGTGAGGGTAAGCGACAAGATAATGACATTTGTTGCTGATGATATTTTTTTAGGTTAGTTATGACCCTTTTCCAGGTATAATTAGCATAAGTGTTTAAGCAATATGACAGCCCATGAAATTCATTGTTGGTGAAAATAATGCACGTTAGTTTGAAAGAAATAGTACTGTTCACACATCCGACAATTCAAAAATAACTGTCCAATTATGGAGATTGACCTGAGTGTTATTTCATGTGAAAAATATGAACGTGTGGAAGGGATGGAATAAAAAAAGACTATTATAACTTTACAGTGGAGTGGCCTCTACCTGTAAAGCTGTAAAACTAACCCAAAATTAGTTCTCATGCAAAATACAGCATTTTTTGGTCTTGATTTAAAACCAAAAACAAACAAACAAGCAAACATAAAGCAAAATCCCAAACAAAAACCCCACCACTCAAGAGAGCTCCAAACTCTGTCCTGTTAAAAACATACTTCTTCTTCCCAGTCTGGAGTTGAGCAGCTTCATTCTCTAAGCTTTCAGTCTGTTGTTACACTCTCTGTTGCACTGAAGAATTTTTATTTTTTCATACTAGTGTTGGAACAGATTGGGTTGTTCTCTTTGGGTTGTTGGTATAAGAGATGCTCTCTACCATTCTAGACTTTTCTTGTGCTTCTTCTCTAAACCCTTTCAGTTTATCAGCCTTCTCTAACTGGGGATGCTTTGGTGGAAAATGATAGCTGTCTTTTATTTGCCATTGTGCCAGATTAAAAAAATAGGTTCCTTACTCTTCAATACTCTTATAAATATACACCCAGTCATCATCTTATCCCTTCGCTGTTGTCTTGCGTAGCTGAGGAGTAGCTGATCACCCATCATGGCCCTTAGGTCTTCTCAGAGGTTTGGAAGATCTCCGCGCAGCACTCTGTTCAATCACGGCCTGTGCTTCTACAAGAATGAGTTTAAATTTAACAATATTATAAAATAAATCGTTTACTTTTTAAAAGGGATATTATGGAACAAGGAAGACTTCACACAACAATGATGATGAAGGTTATGAGACGTGAAAAAATTCACGAGTGGAGCAAAAAGAGATTATGATAGCTTTATGTTAGAACGGGCACAAAATAAGATGAAAACCATTCATTCATCTAGGAAAGATAGATACAGAGCTCTGGCGTTGTAACAGCAGTAAACCAAAAAGAGGGAGTTCAGTTAAACAGGCCTATTTGCAACTGGGAAATGAATTAATGTTTTCATTTGAAGGGTGACTAGATTATGCAGTTTGGTATGGAGTGTCATTGGTATCAAGAAATAGAAAAAATAAAAAACCTCGGAGTGTTGATAAGATTATATGGATGATAAGAAAATCAGCTGTTGACACCAGGGTGTTTGGAAATGGTGAAGAAACTTGTTTCAGAGTCTGAACCAAATTCAAATTAACATGAAACCTTAACTTCTGCCTGGTCTATTCTGAAGCGTTTCCCTAATGTGGCTTGACAGCGTGGGGAACTGTCTGAACTTGGAGTGATGATCCTAGTGCAGTTCTAACCATTAACATTAGGCCAATCTAACCTTGTAATGCAACATCAGCATTTGGTATTCCTGTGTTTAAGACTGAGCTACTGAGTCTTGTGGAATGGGAGCAATGAATCATGAAAGCTTTTGGAACCTTCTGAGCCACGTCAGTTCACAAAGGAAGTGGGTTTTGCCAGTCTCAAAGCAGGTAAGGCAGCCCATTTTCTCTTCAGGAGATCTTCAAGGAAGGGTTTATAGAGACTCTTTCCAGATACAAAATCAGAAACATGTTTAAGTATCAAGACATAAAGTAAATGGCTATGTAATTCTTGTCTCTATACATGAGAGAACCTCCAAATATGACAACAATAAAATTTATAGAACAAATGAACAAACAAATGATGTAATAGCAGTTCTAGTCATGTCCTGAATCACTCCTATTTATCTATGGTATTTAACATGGATTCTGCTTGCAATGGTGTTGTACCTGTTAGGCAGTTTCATAAAGGCACTATGTTTTTTATATAACATTTTGTCCCTTTAGAAATTATCATGACGCATGTCAGGAGCTTTCACACTGAAAAAAATATGTCACATTAGCTTCCAAGTTTCTGATTGTCTAAATAACACAGTAACTCAACATACAGCTGTCTGGCATTTTGACAGTACAATAACCCATAATTCTTTCTGCCACTCAACACTTCAAGGTTAGCATTTTGTAGTTTGCTCTCAAGGAGTATTCATTTAAATTTTCAAGAGGCAAAGAGTTGAATGCTGTCTTATACCGCTCTTTTGATTTATTTTTTATTTTTCTACTGTATTCAATTTTTTTAAACATATGTATGTATTTTATTTTTAACCTGCAACTTTCCAGGAGGTAGGATGTTTACCTACATCTCTGTTTTTCACAGTACTGGAAGCAGGGAGTATTTACAGCAGAAGTTTACCGTACAATATTGGAAGCATCACCTCCATTAGTATATTGCAGGGAACCACAGACTGACTTAGTTATCGAGCAGGTTCTTCATAGGAAAACGTGGAGTGAATTGGTGGTCTTAGGGAAGAGTTACTTTCAATTCCAAATGTAAATCTTGAGATTTTGAGGCAAAGGGGAGATTTTGAAACTCATAACAAGATGTTTGAGCGATGTTGTGTTTATGAACTTAATGTAGTTTAATCTTGTAGGAACTGACTTGTAAATCAAATGCACGATGTTAGACAAATCCCTCAGTCTTATAAGCTCTGATACACAAACTGACTTACGTGAGGTTTTAATAGCTCAGACTCCTCAGTGACAAAAGGAACAATTTTTCTTATAACGGGAAGTTTCTGTTGAGAAAATGGGGATTAGTAAGTAACAAGAGGTTTACATTAGGAATAATATTGTAGATTTTGGTGCAGAGACATTTTAAATTTTTGGTGCGAGCTATTAATTTGGTAAGTGTTCTGGCCGACATTGATGTGTATCAATACGCATGTCCAAAGACCTTCTACCGCGTTTGACTGAACTTCTTGGTAAAAAAAACCACAGAAAGATAAAAGATGCTGCACTTCCATCTTTTTTGGAACAATTCACTTGGGACAAACTGTTAGAATTGTCTCATTAAGACAGAGCCCCCACCTATATGTACGGATTCATGGTACGGTGAAGAAGTTCAGGCAGAAGGGCAAGCATTGTGTTCTCTTTGCAAAGATCAACATATTAAAACTTGACCTAAACAGGTCAGGACCTCAGAAACGGTAACGCTGTTGACACGAATTTTCTGTCTATTTTGAACTTGGGCTTGCAAGCCACACCGTTTATATATATGGTCAAAAAGATTACTATATTGAGAAATATTTAGGTTTTGTTATTAGAAAATAAGTAGGTTTTGTATATTGCGAGTGAATGAGTTAAAACAGAAACATACCATGGTTTAAAATAGAGGAAAAACATGTTTGTTGTTGAAAAAAACCCCACAGCTTCCCATGCGTTCCCCCTTCCCTCCCCAATATTTTCTGGTTATTAAGAATTAATTACAGCTTTTAAAGAATCAAAACTCCCATGTATCACGTGTGTATGTGTGCAGGTGCAGAGTATAAATATGTCCTAGAAACGGGCAAAGACACATTAAGTGGATTTTTTTTTTTTCTTTAGTGTGATTACTTTTCGTGTGGTTCTGAGAGAAATATAATTCAACCTTTTAAGCCTTGGTAAAACAGGGTAGGTTTTGAGCTCTTTAAAAGAGCAATTTGACCGGTTTTGACCAAAAGGATTGTCAGCAGCATATCTGAATAAACTGGGGTGAAATTAAGAACTGTTTAAAATTCACTGTTGAGAGACAAAACAGCCTCTATATTACTGCCAAGTTCCCCTGAACACACTTAAACTTTTACGTGATCGCTCCTTTCTTCTCCTGTGCTATTTTTTCCTTTCACTTCTGGAGCTGAGCTGGAAAACGGAGGGCATACACTTAAAAGATTGAAGCAGTTAACTTAAAAAAAACACCCAACCACCCAAACAAACAGAAATACCAATACAGAAATGGAATGCTGTTTCAAAATGTGCCTGAACACCTATGTTAACACTTAATGGTGGTTGTAAGGTAAAGCATCTGGGGGTTTCTCACCAAAATCTTGAAGTGCAGTGTTGTAACTTCTCAAGGCATAAAAATACGTCTGTGGCTAGTGCCCTCTTCAAGGTGTAAACCCCCGGGGGACGGTATGAAACACGGCGAGCTAGAGCTTTATTGCGCTCATTTGCCTGGTCCACCTTTGCTTTGCCATTACCTCTCGCTGTCTCTCACTTGCCGAGTTCTTTTCCTGTCATTCTCCTAAGTTTTGATTGCTCTTTCTAGTGTTACTCTTCTGGACGGGCTTTCTCGCCCTCTGTGTCTCCCCTTTCTCTTCTGGGGAATATCCTTTCTGTTTCAGGGTTCTCTGTTCTTTCAGCAAGATTTGTATATGATGGAGAAGATGTCGGACCTCGGAATTATGTAGGTGACTGCGACGTGCGTGTACACGTAATCGTGTGACGGGCGATAAGCTGCATATCGGGACGTTTGGCAAGGGGGGGTAGAAATATATTGCCTTGCAGCTAAAGAGCGTGCTTCTTACCGGGGCTTTGTCGATCCCGGGGCTGCAGTGGAAGGCACGTAGACCCTGGCTTGTGCGAGAGCCTGGTTGTGGCACACAGAGCTGGTCAGTGGGTGAAGCCAGGTGTCTGGCTTCTAAGGTGAACGGAGTGAGAGAGGGGCCGTAGCTGGTGGTTGAAGTGCACACGGCGTAGCTGTGAGGGCGGCACAAAGAGGTGTATCATGAGTCTTTTTCAAGGCGGCCTGCTTTTTGAATGCTGTCTTATGAGCTCTCCTAATTTTGACTGTCTCATAAAAACCTTTGCATTCTACATGACCTCTTTAAAATTTTGCATAGAAAAAAAAATAAATTTGTTGACAAATACAGTACTGAGAATGAAGGAAAGAGCAGGTGCGCATTTTGTCTGTTGCTGGGATTGTAGTTTGCAAATCTACAGGAATGCTTTTGTTCAAAATTTTTGTTCAGAAGAATAATAGCATGTTCTAAAGGGTACAACTGGTGCATTTATTCAGCTCACCTGGCAAAACCTCCTATCCCATCAATATGTCATCACCATTTTGATTTCCAATACCTTTCAGATGTTTAAAAAAACCCTTTGCCTACTATTCTCATACTAAGTCTATATATATTGGTTAACTCGGTGAACCTGTCACATCACGTCTTGGAAAATTGATTATGAAAGCTGCGACTTAATGTTTTGTGATGCACTTGGCTACCAAAACCAGGCTTGAAGAAACAGCAAAATAAAATTAAAAAAGAAAACATTGGAGATTGTGGCCCTTAAAACGTATATAATTATATGTTTCTTGGATGCCTTTTGCATGATTAAGAATAAAAATAAGATTGGAACAAAGCAAGCCTTTAAGTGTGTGCCTGCAGTTCCTCTTCTCCAAGTAATTGAATACAGGATTTCTTCTCTAACCCTGTTCCAGCAAGAATATGCACTGCTTAGGTATTCATTTCAGTGGCGTTGACAATACTGACAATATAATTGACCTAAAAAGTTCTGGATTTCCTGTTAATGCACTTTAGAAATGTACATCAACTACAAAAAAATCATTTCTATCTACATTTCACTTGATTTCCATTTTCAAGAAAGGAGGTTTCATCATTATTATTCTATTTGAATAGCACTGATATCTTGAGAGATGGAAGGAGACTTCTATTGTATGCAGGAGTACTTTATTTCGATATTTTCTTTGTCTGATTATACATGATAAACACACATTAGTGACATTCCGTGCATGTTTTGAAGATAAATGGGATATCTCTTTAAACCATTCCTGACACTTCCTAACCTGTGGGCTTAATGGCATATTCTTTCTTTGATTCAATAATTTGTCTGTCAAAAAAGCTGTGCTGACATTCTCGTTGTTGTGAGACTGAAATGGAAAGAAATCTCTTATCGCTAAGATAATTTTTGAAAAATCGAGGCGAACATTTTAGGATAAAAATGTTTTAAAAATGATTTCAGTTGGAAAAAAAGGTGTAAGTGTTGACATTATACCAACTGCTAGATGGCAAGTGATAAAAGGAAGAACGTTATCTAAAACTGTAAGTCCCCTTGAATTAATTAGGGAATGTGTGAAATCTTAGAAATGAAGACAGTTTCTACTACTCTGCCTTGCATAAGTATTAATTCTGTCAAATAACTAGTAACTTTTAAAATAATGGACTATAGATGTAGCTAAAAGAGACTGGTTTGCCAAACCCGTGTCTCTTATCCATGTAATACTAATGCAAATACTAACATATGCACGCACATATGAATACATACTTGTGTATGCATATTGTCTGTGTATGTGTTGATACCTATGTGAACATACTGGCTCGCTGGCTATCGAAAATAATCTGCTCGGGGCTGTTTTGTTTACAGAACTGATGTAAAGAGGGTTAGTTCAGACAGACTGTGCAGAACCCTTTCATTTTTCTTAGCACGGTCCTTTCGAAGGTGCTGGTGTAATGTGGAAAATAAAGGGCATAAGCTCGGCATGAAACAAAAATAGTCTCTCCTCAACAGCCTAACTCTCTGATTTTAATCTGATCAGGTAACACAGAAGCACTATCAGAGGCCAAGGGTTCAAACAGCGTTACGCGACTGTGGGAAGCTGCTTCCGCGATTGGAAAGTTTTCCCTTGAGCCTTGCGAGCCGGCTCCGCGTGCTGTCTGCTGGGCATGCCGCTTTTACGTACTGGTTTTTAGGGGCACGACAGATGTAGTAATTCTAATAGTTTTAAACTTAAAATGTTATGGTTTTATGAGAGGTAGTTTGGGCGATCGGCTCCACAAGATAGTTAACCAGTTCTGAGGGCTTGATTAAGCACGCGGTTCTTCCTGTCTTCTTTGTTTTCCCCGAGTTCCGGTTTTGCCAACGAGCGCTCTTCGGTGCTTTTTCCAGAGCTGAGTATTCCTCAGAGCTCCTGTCAAACGTGCCTCTGGCTGGATGGCTGACTAACGGGGATTGATCTTGCACAGGGTGTCTGCCTTAATTTGTCTTTCCTGATGATTAGTCTTGTCCCGTTTACGTTATAATTGTGAAAGGCTGACCTGGTGACTGTAGCCTATAAGTTACGATTTGAGGCTCAAGCTCCATGGTTCTCGATGCTAGCAAGGGTTGGAGAGCTACAATGTGTTTTGAGATGCTTGTCACCGTGGTAGAGTTCAGAGAACTCGGGTGGTTTAAATCTATCAGCCAACCGGCAGACCTGCTGGCATGGTATATGGAACTGATAGGGAAGGAGCAGAAGTGATGCAGACCTGTTGTGAATTATGAGAGAAGAACAGAACTACCCGGAGTCCACCTTTCCGAGATTTATAACAAGTAGAGCAGTCAGACTCTTCCCTAGCTATGCTCAAAGGCAAAGAGAGAATATAGTTTTAGCAACAGACGTAAACAAGATGAAAACCTCTCGTTTAATTAATTCTTACCTTCCAAAAAAACCCCAACAACCAAACCCAAAAAGCACGAGCCTGAAAAAAAACGCAAGGGCTTTGTTGTTCTAAAGGAAACCAGGGAGGTAGAGATCAGAACACTGAACTGAACTTGTTTATGCATTCAGAATTTGAAACTTGTCTACCTGGCAGCTACCACCCTTGTAAATTCTAGTTATGGTGTTTTCTGGATCACCTCTGACACGTGTTGGTGGCAGCCCCTCTCGTCAATCGCAGAGGAAAGGTATTCTTTCTTCCTGTGCTCGCGCGGTTGAACAACAGTTCTTGAGGTGTTCTAGGGGATAGCTATCTTGAGGTCTAATCAAGTAATTTACATTATAGCTGGATTTAAATATCGTGAAATGTGTATTGCCAGCTTGGTACTCCATTAAAGTTTATGAAAATGTCTCTTAATTCTCTAGTAGCATTGCTCTTGGGTGTACAGTTACCAGGTGTGCTAACGTGCTCTCAGTTTGTCCTTTGGTTGTACTATGTGGTATATTTAAAATAGGAGGATATTTTCAGGAAAGATGTTTGCGGATGTCTTACTTTTAAAAGGAAAAAATGGGTATTCCTAGAAGCAGCGCAGAATCTAAAACCTGTGGTCATGTTACGAGATTCCATTGGCTGATTCTGAAATTCTTTGGAGACAGTTGGGAAAGCACAGTGTCGTATTTACATATGCTGTGACTTCTCCTTCGCAGTTCTTTTTCATCCAGATGGAATGAAGTCTAAGGCCTGAGTACTTTGGGAAGGTGTGTTACAGATGTGATACGTGGGCAAAAGGTGGTAGCTTTCTTGACAGTGGTGAAACTTGTGCACAAGCTGAAAAATCTTAATTCAGCATGCTGTCGGCATCTATAAGTAAATGTTTACATTTCTGCGGTCTGACATCAGAAATGTTAATCCTTAAACCTGGACTTCACAGTTGAGTAGCAACATTTGTTGGAGGATTGATATTTGGTTGAGAATTCTTTTAATAATAGTAACTAAGGTCAGGATGACTGTGAATGTTATTGTAAGCTTATCTATTTTTAATCTTTTTCAGTCTGAACCAGAACTGGTGTTTAGTTACCATCAATATGAAATAGTAGCACTTCGTAGATTCATGTCCTCTGGAATGAGACAAAAGCTGTTGATCTGATTGCATTATTAAACCTTAAGCTATTATTGCAGCAGTGTTAACAGATTCTATTGATGTGAAACGGTCTGCGTAGGGTTGACTGATCTGTCTTTGCACTAACCAACTGATGAAGTATTCAAATAAAATGATCACTCATAGATCCCTCAAAGGAGGAGTGGGGGAAAGAAGGGGGAGGGGGAGCTCCACACAATAAACAAAGCAAAAGCACTCAATCCTTTTCAAAGACTTATAAATATTTAATAATCATCTGTCTACGGCCAATCTAGAAAAAGAAATCTTTAAATAGACTGTCCTAAAGGCCAAAACCTGAATTTTAATTGAGGTGGTTCGAAGTACACACTAGTTAGTCTGGCTTTTCCTTGGATGTAAAGGCAATATTTTCCTAGGGCGGGGTGTGACTCTTTTCAAAAGGCAGATATGATAACTGTAAGCAGATTTGGATTTTTGATGTGGCAAAATAATGCTGCATGAGACAGTAATTTTTTGCTACCGGAAAAGTACTTTTTAGCCTGGTCACTTTTGTCTTGACTGAAGGTAAATCTCGGCTGCTGTGATGATGTACAAAAAAATTCTATGCCTATATATAGATATTAAAAAAGAAAAAAGTGTGAAACTGTATGATCTTTAACAACATTAACAAGTTTTTAAGAACTTCCTTTATTGACCCTATCCTTTCTGCTAGGTCATTCTCCTGAAGGCACCTGATTCAAGTGTCCCCTTGGATGAACCCCTCGTATCTCACACTAGCCAATTTCGACAGTCTAAGTGCTCAAATTGAGCCATTTTGTTCTCTGTAAAATAAACCCAGGCCCATTATGCGTGATTTTTCATTCACACACCCCTCCCCTTCTCTTCATTTTCTCCCTCCTCTCCGTACTACAGCTCTGTGAATGTAGAGTGGCGACGTTGTGAGGACCAGTGTTTTCACTCCAGGCATGTCAACTTCAATCTGCTGCGATTTGGTGTGAAATCTGTGCCATGGTGTGGGGCAGAAAGGTCAACCCCCCCATAATTGATGTTGCTTATTCATCTGCTTCCCGTGTATTTTTCTCTCCACACACTGGCCTTTGTTTGGATAAATTGTTTGAAGATTTACTGTAGTTCTTAAAGCCTGAGAAGTGGCTCCTGCTGTACAACTTCAATGTCCCCGCTAGGCAGGAGGCTCAGCTAGGATGACACATAATGGCATTTAGACAGAAAGGTCTTTTTCTCCCAAGACAAAAAGTAGAGGACATCTTCTGGCATAACAATTAGGGCAATTTTCAGACTAATTTACTATGGAATCGCTTTGTACAGTCCCCTTGTACACTGATATTTAATATGTTAATTGCTATTGAAACCTGAAATATTATTTTAAAGAATTCGTAGACTTCAGCGAGTCAGTGTATATTGGGAGAGGGTGAGAAGGCAGGGCTGGAGAAGAAAGAGAAACTTTTAATCAATGTGATGATTTAAATTCCACATAGGTACTTTTCAGATTATCAAGGAGAGCCCTCAATGATCATGAAGAATCTGAATGTAGTAATTTATTGTATTTTGGGTCATCGACCCTTGTTCTGCTTATGTTAGCAAATGGCATCGTTTGGGGAAGGAAAAAAAAAAAAAAAGTGCCGTTTAGATACCTGGAGATGCTTGATGGAGATTTGAAAATAAGCTTTAGTAAATGTAGTAATATTAAATTTCCTTGCGTTTTCGGATTTCCAGTGAGCACACATGTAAATATTTGAGTCCCGTGGTTAATATATACAAAGACATAAACCTACAAACTTTAAAGAACATCTGTGTCCTTGTAGCTGTAGTCCTGAAAGAGTGCATAATTTACGGAAAGAAATCCTTAAAAATAGGAGAAATGCTTGCTTCTTTAGTAAAGAAGAGAAGGAAAAAGCTTTATCACCTGGTAATCCTGCCTGTAGATTGAATAAAATAGTTTGAAATCATTGTTTTGATTCCCATTGACTGAAGGCTAGAGTAGCTTTATTGGTTAAGCTGTTAAATCTGCTGTGGTTTAAACACTTTTTTTTTTTTTTTTTTCCCCTGATGCACCCTTGCTTTGATTGACCTTGAAACACGTTATCTCATCCTTTTTTATTTTTGGGGAGAAAATGTCTACTGCATCAGATCATTTGAAGCTGTCTTAAAACACTGAATAAATACGCTTTACTACTATTCTTCTAATCTTTTCAAGGATAGTATGGAAGTATAGTCCCTGAGTGTTTCTCCTGCGATCTGCTAGACGGTGCTAGCTCCTCTTGGAGATTTACTAAGGAGATTCTACATGCAACTAGAAAGCAGAGTCGAAGATATGTGGGGCACTGTGAATGCTACTTTGGTTTAGTTATGCAATACAAAGAAACTGCATCTGGAAAAACACCCAACACCTTCTTACCTAAGGCAGCCGACGCAAAGATGCTAGAATTCTGAAGAAATCGTTATCTTGATCAAGAATAATGGATTAAAGAAAATCCTTTTAGAATTGAAAGTAATTGACAGTAAAATTCAAATAACCAAAGTGTTACAGAATGCCAGTTACGTAGAATCTAGAGCAGGTTTATGGCAGCGCGTGCACCTAAACGCAATCATACTGGTTTCATCCTGAGCGTAATTCTATTTATGGATGGAAAAATTTACTAGCTGCTTTTTCAAGCTCAAATATACTTACTGCAAGATTTTTGTGTGAATATCTTGCTTTTGCAATATCTTCTTCTTGTATGTCTGTCATAATGAGTTTAGGTGAAAAGAGTATGCAGAGGTTCTTATTACAGAATTTGTACATATCTTAGTGCTAGCTGTTGCGTTTATTTTGTGGATTTGGCATTGCTGTATATTCTTACTAGTCAGATTTTGTTTGTGCTCATTCTTTAAATTAAAAATGCCTGTCATTAACAGAAATCTAAAAAAACCCCCATGGCATCTGTCATTTTTAGGACCATCAATATGCATCAATAGTTGAAATTTCACTTCCTTTTTATTCCTTTTAAATAATACACACGCATTCTTGGATATATGTGAAGCTGTATTTTGAACAACAAAAAATCTGGGATACAAAGATCAGTAGGAAAATAATGAAACATCTCACACAGCTCCCACCCAGTTGACTTGACAGTCTGACCATTAAAATACTGGTGCAACGAATCTATAGCATTAAAAAAATAACAACACATACTTACTTTACATATGTTCCATTTTGAAATGGGGAGGGGGGCAATCATATCATATATTTGCAAACAAAAGTAAAATGAAATACTTAGCAGAAATTACCCTTCCTTTGGCTTCCTAGCTACTTTATTCAAGTCAAAAAAGTTTTAATTTATTCAGATTTTTCTTCCTGCGAAACTTGGAATATAACCTTGCAGCATAAGGCTAATTTCCTCTCCTTTCTTCATTTAGAAGTGGTTGGAAAGCTAAAAATACAGTATGCCTTTGCAGGGTAGCATGCCTTTCCTGTTAGGTGAAGCAGCGATATTTGAATTTATTTAGGATTATTTCTAGTGAAATGGCAGCTATAATGCAGGGACAACTGCTTCTTGGACACTTTTGGAGGGGCACTATAGTGGATCTAAGCAATCTGATTGCCTGGATGGATGTTTTGCTCCATTTGCTTAAAACTTTTAAGTGTTTTGGAGCAGGCTGGATGAATGTGAGAATTAGAAATATAAAGCGTGTTAAAATATGGGTGACTAGGCTTTCTCGTGAGCAGCCTTGCCAAAAAACTCTACAGCTCCCAGGACTAAAAAGCACATATTTCATGTTCGCTTCTGTGCTTTGCTGTTATATATTTGTTACCCACCTTTTCTTTTTGTAAATAAAGAGTGTGAGGGGGTACGCAGAGCGTTTCTTCCCAGGAAATTTAGACCTAACATTTGCAGAAAAGAAAGATTCTACAATTTTGTGACATGGGAAGTTGGATTTTGGAGGAAGGTTTGTTAGTGATTGGAGGAACAGGTTAAACAGATCTTATATATTTATTTATTTAAGTATGTTTTGTCCATTCTATATACATATGTAGGACTAGAAATTTGCCCTGGAGTCAGAACGCATGGTAAATATGGAGGCTAGCCGCATTCCTAAATTGTGAATTTTTAAGACTCTTTACCTAATAAATGTACTTTACGGCATAGTTTTTGATGCCTGTGTAATACTAGTCCAAACTTTGTAATTGTAAGCCTAGCACATTTTATAAGCGCTAGATCAATTTATGCAGGAACAGGATCCAGGAGTTCCACAGAGCTCCTGGATCTCTGTGGAACAAGGAACAGAATTGCTTTGCTTTACTGGTGTACCACTGCCCTGACCTCGGACACAGCGCTGCTAATAACTGGGCAAGTTTAATTGGGCATCTCCAGGTTGATTTTGAACCTGTCTTCTGCTTTGAATCTGATGACAAATTACCAGATGAATTTGCTTGAAATGAACCTCCTCACTGGCAGCTGGACCAAAACTACAAAACCCACGTTCTCTTTGTCCGTCCCGTAGTTCAGGAAAAGCTTAGGGAAGTTTGGCTTGCTGCACTTCTCCTGCTTCCTGCCTTCCCTTCCAGTGGAATTTTAACTGGATCATATCCCTGAACTGCTTGACCATGGTATTGCACGAGAATCAGTGTGTAGCTGAAGGCAGGAGGAGGTGAGGTGAAACTCAAAGCAAAGAATAGGAATATAAGAATGTGGCGGTCTAGATTCAGATTGGCTTAATTATTACGACACTAACATTGTAACTTAGTGGTCTGAGCTTTGTTTAAATTACTAATGTGCGGTGAAAATTTTTAGCGTTGAAGTTGTATTATGTCCAAAGGCACCCAGCTCAGATGTGTCATTCTAAAATGAATTAAAATAACATATATCCAAACAAAGACTTACAGATTCCTACAGACAAAAAAAATATTTCTTCTAGCCTTTTCATTTTATATTGGAACTCATACCATACTGAATTATGAAAGAGACCCTTGAATTATTTTGTATGTGTGACGTGGTTATATTGACTGTATTGCATTAATCTTGCCTGTTGTAGCCCCGCTATGTTTTAAAAAGGTTGGGTCCATCTGTGTGTGCTTGTTGGCTTTTTTTTTTTCCCCTCTTTTAAAAATCTCACCCTGAATGAGTTTTGTAAATATTCAGTCTTGACTTCAGCTTGCATTGCGGTGTCATCAATTATGACAGACTGCTGCCTCTTCTCTCCACTCTTCATCTTTTCCCTGTCAAAATGCACCCTTTGGCAGAATATTTTTCAAGGGCTAAATGTGAGTCTAAGGGAGTCACTGTCAAGGTATTTTTCATAATTTCAAAAATATTTTTCTCTTCCTCTTGTTTATAATTACCTCTTGGAAACTTCAAATTGAAATGTTTCTTTACTGGTTTTTCATCACATGCACGCTGTACTGAGATGGCAGGGCAGATTTGAAGGTTATTAATGTATTTTTTTTTACCCTTTGGAGTTGGGGGAGAAGAAGGGAAAAGGCTTATGGCATAGTATATAGAATGTATTCCCCCCTCACCACCACCCCCACCTCAGTAAATACTAAAGATTTTATGTAAGTATCAAGAACTGGTCTGATATCCCTTTCATGGGAGGGCTTTTCCTCCCTTCCTCGTCTGTGTTTAAAGGCCAGCTGCTCGTGGTCCTTCCATCCCATGGTGGATGAATAACGAAACCCTAAGGCCACAGCAACTCTTTGCAGCCTGGAAGGAGCCACAACTGCATAGCTGGGGAAGATAGAGACCTTCTTTGTCCTTCTGTCTGCTGTTCTGATAAAACGGGGGTCTGGTTTAGATCCCAAGGTACCTAAAAACCCGCTCACCAAGAAGTCTATCGGATATTTTAATTTTATTTTCTATGTCCTTAGTGAATATTGAGATAGCTTCACTTTCCCAGTCGCTGAAACATTAAACGCAACACTCATTTTCCTCCTTTTGCTATAAAATGTATGTTAACTTCGCCTACTGTGCTGCCAGCATGTCATTTCATTATGAGCTTCGTGATTATGAATTTTCTTTTCCCTGAAGTTTCGTCTCTTAATTTTTTGTTCATGAGACAGTTTTGACTGTTAATTTAAACGAAGGTATCTCTGACGAACACGAAAGCAGTTTGTGCATGCAAAACCAAGAATAAACAGGAAAAGCTCAAATGCAAGAAGTGACATAATAATTTGGGAGCTTAGAATTTTGAAGCCAGTCTAATTATTTTTCACACTGAGGTGATACTTGAGCTTTGTCCATGAAAGTGGCTCTGCTGAAGTGAAAGATAACTTGCTATAGATTTTTCCTCTCAGGCACCCCCTTTCCATATAGCCCTCTTCTCTGCAGCTGCCTTTTGCCTGAAATACGTTTGGGGGTTTTGTTGGTGTGTTTGATTTTCAATAAAATCTCTTTCCTCATAGAGTTCTGATTTTATAAGGTGAAAGACCCAAAGAGTCTCTAGGGAGTGTGTTGTTAATGTTGATTTTGTCTTAAAGTCGCAGACTGTTTTAGTAATAGGTGAGAATACGGCACGTTAATTCTCTCAGGTTACATTAATATCGCCTTCTCTTTAACGATGTAAAACCTTTGTCTGTGACATAGACACATGCATACATACATACCTACACATACATATGTATTCACTCCTTTTTTATTAGATTCTAATTTCCTCCATGCTGTGGTGCAAATTGCAATTGCTTTTACATTTCCGAATTTGTAATTCGGAATTGAATTGGAATCTAAGAATTTAACCTTTGGTAAACGTGAAATCCCCTACCCAAGATACGTTACATTGAGTGTAGAAATAGCTGTGCGGTTTCTAAGGGCTACTCTGGTGGAAGAGGCAGTGTAAATATGTTTTTGCACGGCCTGCACAGCTGCCTGGTTTTGGCTTGAGGGTTCCACATGTTCTGTTTTGCTTGTGTGGGCTAAGAGCTGAGTTGTGGTGTTCTCTTAACTTGGGTTGGTTTTGCAGGGATTGCCCGATATTTTAAGGCAACGGCGTCTATGCACCAAGAAGGTGAGCAGACTAGAACCGTTACATGGGGTGATTCACAAACTGGTGGTTTCATTTGGCTTTCTTCCTTTAGCATTTTGAATCTGCAAGAAATTATTTGGAACACTGGGGATTGTGGAAAAGCTTTGTTTCAGCATTTCCATGGCTTGAAAGGGTGATCCAATCTCCTGCTTCTCGGGTGTTGGTTATTGTGCCTGCGCAGAGGAGGAGTATGGCCTGCTGGTTAAACCAGGGAACTACCAGGATACTGAAAAGCGCGATTGCTGGCCCTGCCATGGAATTTCCATATGACCTTGGGCAAGATATGTCAGATAAAACTTATTTCACAGCGGCATAATATAGCTGAATTGATGAGATTGTAGCGCTTTTAGATCCTCTTGAGGAAAGTTACACAAAAAGAAATTACTACTGTAGCAGACTAGTTGTGAAAGTAAAGTAGAAGAGCTGGCATGATTAGGAGGACAATTTATTGACTTTCCTTTCCAGCTATTTAAGAACTTTTCTAACTTAGTTCAGGTTGGAAAAGTTGATGCGCTGTCGGTTTGTTTCCGTCCTTGACGTGCAGGTGCGGGTCCCATTAGCGCCGGCAGGAGCCCGGCGCCTGCGTGGCGAGAGGCGAATAGACCCCCGCGCGTGTAATGATGGGTTAGGTGGCCTCTCGTGGCTCTGTGTGTGATTTCGGATCTATTGTGCCAGAGATGATACAGCATGAGAGAGAGCTGCTGTCATTTTCCATGGGAAGTGAGAACTTTAAGAGCTTGAGAACTGTCCTCTTTTTTTGAATAGCACTTTTGCTGCATGAAGTGTAATTTATTTTTATCACAGCAGGCGTAAAGCTTCCAGGTTTTCATAAAGAAAAACGATCCATATAGTGCCCATGTCGATTGAACGATCATTTGAAAACCTGTAAATTCAAAACACTGCCTTTTCTCGATGCAAAGTATTGTTCCTTTTTGCTGCAGCTTTTAATTTTTTTTTTCGTCTTGGACTTTCATTAGTACTTCAGACATACTATAAAACAGTGTTTTCATCTCAGTAATTATTTTTCCAGCCATCGGTTTGCCTGTAGCAGGACACATGATTTAATTATAGTAACAAAAACTTCTTCAGACAGGACTTTCTGTGCTTTCAAAATCTTTCAAGGCGGTACTTCCTAAACTTTCTTTTTTTTTTTTTTTTTTAAGTACCAAATTTGAATCAGTCATTAAAGCTTGGGAAGAAAGGGGAAAGGAGAGGAAAGGGTGGGAGAAGTGGGGAGGAGAAAGAAATTGTTTGTGTCTTGCCTGATACACAAACACAGAAAAAGTAAAGAAAACAAAGCAAGACCTATTATTAGTCCTACAACTTGTCAGTTTGATTAGTGAACGGTTGCCTCTCTCTCTTCTGAGAAAACACTACATCTTTAAATGATGTCCATTCTTAAATGTAGAAACCCCGCATTGTGTCTGCTAGTGCATAATTGGACTGTCTTTTAATACAAGCGGAGGCACTTGTTTCTGAATATAAACCCTGCACCTCAACAGGTCAGGGAGATAGTAAAAACCTGTTGTTTGGCTTTGTCTTGGGGAATAATGGAGTCACTAATCTACTTGATCTCTGCGAGTCAGATAAAGAAGAAAGTGAACGATGCATACATTTCAAAGATGGAAGGCACTTGTAAAAGCAATTTCTTTGGAGGGGAAAAAGTAGAGCAAAGGCTGTTGGAAACCTTTTAATTAGTACTAATTACCTCAGCAGAAAACGTTGGAGGCTTGAAAGGATTTGTGTCAGCAAGTGAAAGATCAAAGATTGCGGCGCTCGCATTTTAATCTGTTGGCTATAAAAATGAGGAAGGGGGTGGTAATGGGGCCCATGAGAATGACAACCCAGGTGGTGGAGGCCTTAATCCCTTCTTTACTGCGAGCGCCTGAGGCCTAGTTCCAATTACATAATAAGATGATTTAATTTTTGCTTTAATTTTGACAAAAATTAAGTTTATTTTAGCCTTCAGTAAGGACGAGACGAGGTTTCCAGACAAAATCCCATCAATTTATTTCTTTTAATGTTTTAAGCCCGAGCCTTTATTTAGCCGTTTTTCCCCTACATGGCTGGAGTCGCCCCGCAGAAGGCCAGGAGGCAGCGACGGTGCTTTGATGTGGTCACTGGGAACGGAGAGGGGCCGCCAGCCGGACACTGGTGGCCGCTGTGGCAGTGCTTGGAAATCCGGTAACGCCACGAATGAGCCTTCTTTCTTTTATTTGTTTATTTGTTTTCTGGTGTGTTGTTGGGGTTTTTTATTATTTTTAACCAAACTGTCTAATTGCGTTGGCAAGGAATAGTTCATAGGCACGCTTGCTGTGATAGTTCACTTCTCTCTTTCCTTTCCAGACGCTCCGGGTGGTGGGTTCATGTGTGAGGTAAATGACATCTTTATTTTTGTGCCTTGAGCAAATTGCGTGCCCCTCAGAAATCTAATTGTCCTCAAATTCCTCGACGGACAAAAGAGCGCGCACGTGGCGTTGGTTGAAGATAGGCTGATGGCTTTGGCTGAAGATAGGCTGATGGCTGCGACGGAGACTTCCAGTGGATAAATCCGTGTGTGGGGAATCTCCAGCGCTTCCACACAGCCCTTGGGCCGAGGGGGGAGGTGGTGGATGTGTCTGGAAGTCGCATTGAGTTTGCAACTCAACTCATGCTGCCTAGTGTTGCCTACACTCAGTGAAGTGGCAGGGCTTGAGTTTTTTATTAATTTGACTCGTACAAAAGGTTCTGTTATTCTGAGGATTCAAGCATAGCAAGTGGCAGCCGCTTCTGTTCTTATTTTTACAGGTAATTGGACTAAAAATCGGGAGGCGGTGGCAACACAAATAACCTGGCCTCTATTCTGGGTTAGACCTTTAAATCTCTTATTCAGTGTTTATTCATCAACTGAAGATTGAAATAAATGTTGAACTACATACTACATTGAGTTCTATATTGAATTTTTCTATTTGAAACATGTTAAATGTGTGTATGGCTTAGATAGTTGTGTGACAGTGTATGTAATAGCACGTCCTCGGCTGCTAGCCTATTCTGCTTGGAATTCAGCCTTCAACCTCAGGTTCTTACGGTATTTGATTTTATTCTGACGTGACAGAAAACAGTGCTGATTTTTAAGTAATACTGTTTTGAATTTTGGTCCTTCAGTAGGCTTTGTATGTATTGGCATGACAGCAGAACGTGGAAGAAAACGCCAGATATTAAAGTTCACTGTTGTCTTCATGTTGCTTGCTTTTTCCTGATCTGTGGAATATCTATTGTCGTTAGACGTGCTGTGGAGAAGCTTGTGTTGAATCTCTTTCTCTGGCATGGAAAAACAACTGAGCTGAGACCTGAGCTTCTTTTCAGGGCAACGTAGGGGAGTAACGTGAGCTTGTTTTTTTGGGGTGGCTTTTTCCTGTCGGAGCGCTCCATCGTGGGCCACGGAGGGTGACTGTCTCTGTGAAGCTGCTCAGAATGACCCAACACCCACAGGGTTATCTGCTGCTGCAGGAGATGTTGGGGTGGTCCCTTTAACATGACCCTAGGACTTGTATTGCTCTCAGGTGTGAAGAGCATTTGAATATGTACAGATGGGCACAGTGAGCAACTAAGAGTCGATCAGTATGGTCTGTATTTTGGTAGTTGTTCATAAGTCTTCCTCATCCTTAGCCTATCAAATCCACAGTTGTGTATCTCCTGAAGGTGGGATTTATGCTGGATTGTAATTTCCCAATCAGATTTTAGACGTTCCTATTGATTTTAGGGATTGAAGGGGGGAAACAGCCCAACATAAAAAAGCCTGCCATAAATTCTCTAGTCCGTACTTTTGGACTGTAAGCTTGTTACCTGCTATCTTTCTTTGCTGGTGTTCTGTGTGGTTCAATTTTAAATCTACTTGTTGTGTGGAAATGGAGGACATGGACAAGAGGGCACCATCCAGCATTTTTAGTGATGTGCATATTCCCCCCTCCCCCCTTTTTTTTTTTTAAATTATGTATGAATTGGAAGAAATGTATTTGTTGCCTACCACGTACATTTCTAGCAAATTTTATTTGCTCACATTTCAGAGTGTGATAATCTTTGTAATTTGAGAGGCTGAATCCTAGAGTCTTGTTTTGACCAAACACTTTTCACTCTTGAATGCCGTATGCTTCCATTGCTGAGGTAATGTGTGTTAATATTAGGCGTTGTTTTGCATAATATGAGCAATGGAAAAAATAGCCCAAATAAAGCCCAAAAAGAACAATCAAGTAAACTAATAACTTTGCTTTGACCATACGTTTACTGTTTACTTATGTAAACACTTACTTATGCAAACCATTTTAATGCATGTTGCAAAAGTTTAATTGAAATGCAAAGCCCTGCAATTTGACTAAATAAATTTAATCAACAGATTAAAGCATTATATTAAATTATATTTATATTAAAGCATTATCAAAAATAAAAAAAAATATAAGCACGTGCTTATCTCTGAATTTGATCTCTCATATATCAATCTTTCCAGGATTACCATAGGGCCCAGTAACACAAAAAAAAGTTGTACAAACAAGCAGTCCTGAGCAGTTATCATGCAACAGTGTTTGACTGAGTGCAGTGTGTGGTAACGATTCCCCAAAGCCATGGGGTGTTTCCTCGCTTTCTGCTCTTTGCAAAGGTGATTTATGAGTTTCCAAGTTCCTTCTCAAGCTCCATAATTGCCCTTACAGTTCCCCAGATGGACTATATGCAAGTTGGTATAAAACAGTACTCATTGCAGCTGGGCATTCTACTTCATCTTGAGTTAGGTACAGGCTTTCTTGTGTATTTTTGTCTCTATTTAGATTTGTTGCCTCTCTAGAAACACTGTACCATGGTAATTGGGACTACCGTCCCCTGATACGCCTGAAAGCGTATCTGGTTCTATTTAGTTCTGGTTCTACTGGACTGGAAGTTTTAGTTTTAGCAATGGAAACAGAGACAAATAAAAAACTCGGTCTTTGCATATACTTAGCAGGTCACCTTTCCACTTGCTGAATCCATCTTCTCTAGGATACCTGGAATAGTTTCCAGCAAGTACTGCTTTAGGTCGAGGAGTCTCAGCAATGCATTTTCTCAGGCCTGCCATCAGCTCTGATTTAGTGCTTCCAAAAACCAGAAGCCGATGTCCCTGTTTGGAAACCGTTGGTGATTCTGTTTTGTATTGACCGAGTGGCTCCTCCTTGCCCTGAACACAACTATTTCCCCTTTCTCCCTGGCAGTGTCGGACTGGCCAGTTACATCCCAGTGCAGCTGGACTTGGCCTTCTGTGCAGGATTCATACCTTCCTGCTACGTATTATACAAGACACATATCTGCATTTCACAAATGATCTCTGGGATGCCGCTAGCTTTCTAGCAAGAGATGAAACAGGATAGAACGTTAACACTGATGACAGACCCAGTAACACGATTACTTTGTTTAAACAAGCCCAGGAAAGAGTGCTTCCCCTCTTGCAGCTTTTCTGCAAGCTTCCACTTGCATAATGTGCAATTCACTGGAGATTGCACAGACATAAGGAAAAGAAAAAGTTGTCTCTTGCGTGTGTATACTTGCATTTCGGAGTAAAGCACGTCCATGTGGAAGATGTGCTGCTCAGCAGTTAGGTAGTCTCCTTGAAAAGATTCTAGTTATTCTTATTTGGCTCAGTCATGCGTAGATCTTGGATGCTTTTAGCCTAAGTTTTATAGATCTAATCATCTGTTTACTAGCTTTTGGGGCTTCAATGTTAGTTACAGTAAGGAAATCTGTTACAAATAATGGCTTGAGTGCGAAAAGAAACATTGAAGAGTAAAGATGGAACTTTGCCTTACACTTGGAGATTGTTAAAAGATTTTTAAATACACACCAAAAATTAAATTTCCTTCTTTTTTATTAAGGTTGCGAAGTGATCTGATCTTCTTAGGGCGCTAATGTCCCAGATTTTTGTTTTAAGGCCTATAAGAACTGTTTGCTCAATACATTTAAAAATAAAAGCACTCTGATTTCAAAACTTGACATGTGGCTTTCCAATACAGGCACCTATGCTAACATGAAGCTTAAGCCTGAAAAGCTTGAACAGTCACCTTTTAGCCATCCTTGGACGTATCTAGACTGATTTTTTTACCTTACACTTTTTCACTTTTTTTTTTTTTAAAGTATACTGTGAACTTAGTATGTAATAAGTGATTGAGCATTGAGAATGCTGATGAGCAAAATGTTTAGGAAGGGGATATTAAAAGTTGTACTGTGATGAAAATAAATATTGCAGGACAACCTAGGTCCTTGCTCCAGAAACATAACCTTGTACAATATTGTTGAACAAAATTTTAAATATATAACAAATCCGGAAGCTCATATGAACAATTTTGTTAACGTAATCGACAAAACTCCCATTTCAATCATCAGAAGCTATGTGATTTTTGGAACTTCACCAACAGTGACCTACGTGTTGATTCAGTTACTCATATTTATTTGAGAAAGTGTGCAGTTTAAGTAGATCTTATCAAAAAATGTTGTTGCAATGAATCTCACTTCAGTACTTTATTCAATCTATGTGAATAGGCATTGAAATATTTCAGAGACATCAAACTGAGGATACCATTGAGCGTTTAGAGAGAGATGAATGCAGTGGCCGCTAAGTTTTAATTGTCTCTAATCTCTTGCTGCCATGGCAATAAAAATAAAAAATTTTTAGAGAAATATTCTATATCATGTGTTACTTGCTGGGAATATTCTTATTCAGCAAATCCACGTAAGCAGAAACAGACGTTTTCTGCTTTTCCATCATTTTAATGTGTAAGTCGAGTAATCTTTGTGTTCTTCTTGTCTGCATTTAACAGCATTTAGAAATCTTTCTTAATATTATTGAAAGCTGGAATATCTTTTAGTTGCTGTCGTCTTCCCCCTTCTCAAGAAACTTCATGAGAAAATCAAAAATTTGAAATGAGTCTACTCGATCTTATTTTGCTGTGCTGTTCTAAAGTATTCTGATGAGCCTGGCTAAGCTGATGTGGCCTTTAGGGAGAGACACATCAAATATAGGCAGACAGCTCCTGTGTCTGGTAACAAAGACTGAGGAGGTCAAAACTATCCCAACAGGCCTGAGCAGGTCAGTCAGAGGCAAATGTTGGAAATAAAATTTGGTGGGGAGGGGAGTAAGGGGCCTGGGTCAAGTCCTGTTCAAAAAGTCAGCTTTGTCAAAAGCTTGAGTCACATTCTTACCTACAGGCAACCTCTGCTGATCCCAACTCATTAATCGAACTGGAGAGCCGTCTTGACCCTGGCTCCTTCCCTTTGAAGTGTGGTGTCCTCTGCAGCATGAGGAAATAATTTGCTGCCTGATTCAATGAGCCATCAGTAGAGCCAGCAGACCTAATGACATGTGAGAATATTAACCTCCTACCACGAAGAGCTGTGAATCTTGAGAGGCAGTCTATAATTCACCCAGCACTCCTGAGCCTTCCCTTTCTGTCTTATTCTTGCACTCGCTTTCTCACTCACGGGGAGAGAGAGAGGAGAGACCCTCTCGTCGTAAAACTTTATTTTCTTCAGTAGTGGGAGCCTTACTGAGCTGCTTGATAATGAGTTACTTTCCTTTTGCAGTTGGGTAAAATTTATACTGAAAACTAGACATCCGTCTTGCATAGAATAATTTCTGTTTAAAATACGGCACAGGCTACATAACTGACATCAAGGGGGTGGTATTCCGAATACTTATCCGAGTAGACTATTTTATATTTCCTTATTTATTTTTCATCATCAAAGGAAAAAAAGTAAAACCAAGAAAATAAACATGCATAACAATGATGTTATTCTATATAATGTGTTTTCTAGCTGCCCTCACTCAAGAGGATCTTTCTGCCATCCCCTTCTTCCTTCATTTTTTTTTTTTTTTTGTCTACCTAAAGGGAAAAGCAGTTCTGCCTGGCCAAGTCCTGTGTGTTACACGCACACTCAAGGGTGTGTTCTTGGCCTTTGATTCTTAACAAAGAGACAGATTGTTGGTCTAATCCCACTGCTTTAAAAGTCAGGGCTGGTTTTTCTCTTGCTGGCTCTTTTAGCTTTAGTTTTTCGGTTTTTTTAGCTTTAGTTTTTAGTTGTTTTTTTTTTTTTTTTTTTTTTTTGGCTCCTTTTTTTTTTATTGGNAGGGCTGGTTTTTCTCTTGCTGGCTCTTTTTGCTTTAGTTTTTCGGTTTTTTTAGCTTTAGTTTTTTGTTTTTTTTTTTTTTTTTTAGTCTTTTGGCTCCTTTAGTTTTCAGTCCCAGGTTCAGGTCTCAATGTCTGGTGAGCTTCAGAAAGCGAGCCACTGCTATTCATGTGGCTAAATAACGAGAAAGGAAAAGCCAAAATGGCCCTGTGTGTATATGCTGCTCACCGTGACAATGGTGGTGATCACCAGACTTTATTATATACCCATCTACAGGAAAATACTGTAAGAGTTTTGGGGTTTTTTTAAATGCCTTTTTATAGTGCTGGTTGGTCCTCCAAAAGGTGAGAGCTTAGAAGTTACGGGTACGGATGCGGAACGATGTCCAACATAGTAAATCCCAGACCAAAAGGGCTATTGCTGGCAACTTAGTTTTACTTGTGCGAGAAAGCTTTTGGGATTTTTTTGCTGTAACTGTACTGGCAAATTTCTCATACATAGCTTGTAAAAGCAAATGAAATTACGCCAAGTGAGAACACCTCTGATGGTAAAAGATGTTTCTCCACTGGGAGTGAACCTCAGTGATACAGTTGTGCAGCCAAAACCTTCGAATTCTGTTGGGTTACAATTGTGGGGTTATTTTGATTCTGGGGAGTTGTTGGTAATACTATGAAAAATTAAACTATGAATATAACTATGATTCTATGTGTTTTGTGGATCTTGGTACAGATGAACATACCGCGCAGAGGGGATAAAGGAGGTTAGGGAGACAAAGCAGGGTAGGTAGCAGAAGGAAATAATGAATAAATGGCAGTTATGTGCTGTGTAACAAGTACTGCAGTGTCTGTGGTAAGGGCATACGTAGATCCCTGTGATTTTAAGTTGTTCTAAAGATATTTTTTTTTAACATTGAGGGATTCGGTTACGTCCATTAACAATTCTGTGCTCTCATGCTTGAGCAGTCTATTAGTCGTTCTCACCTCTTATAGCTGGTCACAAAGGCCAGTCCCCTTGCCTCTCTCTGCTTCATCTTTTTTATTAAGTTTATTAAAACTAGTCAGATTATACTTTCTTATGGCACAGGCTGTGCTTGGTCCATTCATTATGGTTTCTTATCTTGGCAGGCAATCTGAATTGAACGGCAGCTAGTCCATTATGCACATATGAAGCCCATCACTCCTCCAGCAATGGCCAATTCATCAAACATTTATCTTTTGCCCTCTGAGCAGTGCGTCAATTTGCTTGTCAATCCTCAGCCTTGGTTGTTGTGGAAGATGGGAGAAAAATTACTTTTCTTTTCCCCCTTCTCACTGAACTCGAGTAGTCGAAATGTGCTTTACTCTACTCACTCCACAGGCTTGTTGCTCCCCCCTTCTCTGTGCAAAAAGGGGAGGGGTCAGGTTCCTATCTGAATTGCAGAGTGACAGATTGATCCAAGATACAGTAAAGCTTTCATTATGGCACTGCCTTTGCACTTGAATTTGCTCATATTTCCATTATAATACTGGTTTTTTTAGAGGGTTTATAAATAGGTTCTCATATGGAGCGGAGAGGAGCTTTTAAGAATAAATACATTATAAGGTTTTAGGGGTTCTTTTGTGGGTTTTGTTTTTTTTTTTTTTAACAGGTAGGTTTGTATTTTGTACACCATGGCTTGCGCTTTTGCTATTCCTAATCACTGATACTTCCTTGAATTCTTTTACGTTGAGGAAATGGCAGGCTTTGCATTTTTTTTAAAATGCCGTTTGTTTTAGTAGGACTGAATTCCATGTTAAGATTGGGGGGAAAAAAAAGTCAAGCAAGAGACACATCCAAGTTTTTCTCTTAAATCCTCTATATTTGTTATTCTTCAACAACCGTTTTCAAGAAATTTTAGTAGAAGGATGCTTGAGTCCATACTTAGGAATATTATGGAAGTGATGCACCCATTGAACTGCAGGGAATTCCTAGTGGTGGTTTTTCCAGAATGGCCTGTGATAAAATATGAATGCATACAGTCACTTACTGCCTGCTTGGTATTTTTAGCTGTGCTTCGCAAACTGTATTTTGTTGCATGATACTTGCTCCATCATTAGATGACTAAGAGCTCATTTTCTGATCCAGTCTGTATTATTTTAAAATATTTTATATGGCTTACGTGAAAACTGCCTTGCCACAGGCTATAATATTACACTGATTGTCGTTTTATTTAAATTTATACAAAAATTGTAACAGTAATATCATATAAAATCTTGGCATGTTTAATCCTAAAGATGTAATATAAAAACTTAAGCAAAAAGAAAGCTAACATGAAGGATGAAGCTTGAGCTGTATTACTGGGATATCCTCTTTGAGCAGAGCTGTATGAAATACACATAGTGAAATGTGAGACTTCAAGAGGTTCATTAGAAGAGGAATTGAACCCCACCCCAGTCAGTCTGGTTGCTTCACGGGGGAGTTAGGCTGGGAAATTTATTTATTTATTTATTTAGACTAGAGTCTTGGTAGGGGAGAATGGTGGTTAAATGACTGAATGGTTGACTAATATGTTTTTGTGAGGTACTGAAAACTGTAATTGGCATTTGTAGTTTATTTTACCAGGTATGGTAAATCCTCCCATATGGGGCACAGCTGCAACAGTTTATCTTACCTCAATGTTGCGTCTTCTCCCAATTTCATTGCAGGGCTTTGGACAAACAGGCTATGTTCATCCCTCCCAAATGCATGTACTTCACGGAGACTCACCTGAAGGTCTGATTCACCTTCTGGAAGTGCTCATCTTTTCTGCCTGGCTGTAAAGAGTTATGAGCAACTGGGCTTCAACAGATGGATGAGATAAATCTGCATTGTTGTTTTTCAGATAATTCCATCATTTGAGGAGCTGCTGCTCAATAGCAAAATCTCTCTTTCTCAAGACAGTCTGCACATCTGTTTTGTATTTGGTAGGAAAGGGTTTAAAATGTTGTGAATTTATTTAGAATTCAGAAAGCCTCTTACCTCTTTTTGTCTCTCTATTTATTGACTCTAGTTTTGCTTGTGTTTTCTTTGAGGTTTGGGGGTGGGTGGGGGATTGTAGGGGTTGTTTGGTGGGTTGTTTTTTTTTTTTTTTTTAAGCAATGACATTTGCTGCATGAGACTCAGAACAAGACTATAAAAAACAGATTAAGATTCCGGGTTTTCATGAATCCCCACCATTTTTAAGTGCTTACATACCTCCAGTTGATGATTGTTGTGCAAGACATTTTCATCCCAGTCTTTGGTAATAACGTGTCCCATGTAGTCTTGTATGCTTTCAGTATATAAGGAAAGGGGAAAAAACGAGGGATGGATATTTATTTTACTGCACATCTGAAAGCTAAGTATGACCTTTATATGAAAAGACTCAGAATGTCACTCCATTTTCTCCTTTGCTGACCATATTCACAGACTTTCCTTAAGTTTTATTCAAAAAGCTGCTTCCAGGTATTTTCTATCTAGCAGCAGAAAGCTAGAAGCAGATTGACTGGAAGTGATGCAAAATACTAATATTCCCTCTGATATGGGACAGAATAAAGTGTTTTGGAAACATTAGTAAGCTTGTTCTCCATTCAACAGAATGTTTTGATTCCCGTTTTCTGACTTGTCTGGTCTAACTTGAGGCCTGGCCCACACTAGAAATTTTGGAGGTTTTTTACTTTCACTGAGGTGCCTTTTTTTTAAATTTTTGTTCTGCTTTGGTCCATAAGTCGTGCCAGAACTGTCCACTACATACTCCATTCTGTTTTCTTTTTGGCTGTGTTATCATGCAGAAGAATGGGTATAAACGCCGAGTGGAGCTGCAGAAAAGAAAAGCTATTATGCTTGAATAGTGTAGAGGTCATTTTTTGATGCTTTTCTTGTAGTTTATCTGCTATTACTATCTCTATGTGCAGGAAATAAATAAACCTTCAATTTGCAGTGGTTTTGTGATTATCGTAGTGATAGGGGGACTTTTTTTTTCTGGAATTTGAACTGAATTTTATCTAGTCTGTTTTCTTTAAAATGGGTTTTCTCTATTTATATAATATATTTATAGAATATAAAACATTTGTATGAATATATATATTTTTCTGTAGTCCCAGGTTAGGGGTGTGTTTAGAGCAGAACCCGAGGGAGTTTGCACAGAAGACTCACTGAACCCCTTCCACCATCACAAGAGAACTGGAAATGTCTTGGGTTTTCCTCCTTATTTGTATGTTATATTTCAGATTAAATGGAATTTAAGGTTGAACCGGAATCAAAGCAAGTAAACCTGAAATGATGTTTTGCGTCCTCAGTTAATTAAGCAAAATGTAAACTTACACATGTACCTGTCTTATGTTTTTATATATATAGCATTTATTTATTGCTCTTTGTTTTGTTTTGGTGAGGTTAAGTCAAAGGACGAGAAGTCAGGAGCTCTGGGTTTTATTTCTTGTCTCTTGGAAAATTGCTGGAGGTCACCTTTCGTTAGTCACTTAACCTCTCTCTGCTTTACTACAAAATGGAATTTTAAGCTCAGCAGGTTTTTGAAGAGTAATTCATTAATGTTTAAAAAAAAAAAAAAAATGCTTTGTGCTCCTTGGCTGGCAGGTGCTGGAGGAATAGAAATTACATTTCTATTCTTTAAATACTGAAATTATCTACTACTAGGGTTCTCGTGTTGATTCTGCTCTCCTTTAATCTGTTAAAACATAAAAGGCAAGAAAAGAGGTATTTTAAAAAGCTTTTGTTTTGTAACAGCTCTGTCTTTAACTTCTGGTAATGGCTATCTCTTGTCAACAGAGTGCAAATCAATTTCAAGGCTAAAGCCAAACTCTCTCATTTACATATTGTTAACTGCTCTCTCTTTCCCTGTTAAACAGGAGGAAAAAGTCATTAGATATGAGGCAGCTGTCTTATTAATGGAGGGGTGGGGTAAAATGTGAGGAACACTTCTTTTTCAGCATCTACTTCTGAACGGCTTGTTCTGCCGGACAAGGACAACTGCAGGGTACCCCTGTTTGTCCATTACTCGAGAGCCCTCTTGCTTTTTTTTCATTTATAAAATCTCATGCTTTTGTTGTCAAATATTACCAAAATGAAGGGCTGCTCTTTAGTTTCATTGGAACCAAATCCCCGTCAGGCCAGAGGGACTGTGAAATACTGTAGTTGACAGTTGCCATGAATACAGATGGGGGGGGGGGCAGGGGGGATTAAATCTCCGCCATGACATTTTTTTTTACGATTAAAACTTTGTTAGAAACTATGCAGGAATTATGGAGAAGAAAGCTGGCAGAAATCATACTGATTAGCCAAAGGACTTGGATAAAATGACATTTCGGAGACCTTTGTATTGTAAAGGATTATTTACTGTCTGCTTACAGAACATCTTAAGTCGTGTTGCAGAGGAGTCACTTTCCTGTTTAGCAGTGTTTTTGTAAGCTAATGAGGGCAAAGCGTGAGCCATAGGCAATGATGCTGTGATATCAGCTGTGACAGGGAGCTTGATCATAATTATCTTAACGAGGATAGGGTTAATTACAGTGGAAACTTAAAGTTTTTTCTGTTTGAATGAGGCAGCGCTGAATGCGTTGTGATGTTTTGTCGGTTTGATGTGACTTTGGAAATTGCAATGGAAATCTCTTGGCAGCACTTGCTCTCCTCTGGGAGCAGAGTGTGAGCCCGGCGATGAGGTAACTGAGATGGTACCTGTGGGTGAGATAACCGGCAGCTTTCCTGTCATTAGAGCAGGGAAAAAGTAACCTGCAATACACCTTAGTGATGTTTATTGGCCTTTTGGAACGAGGGAAAACATCTCCTTGCCACTGCCCCTTCGGTGCTGGTTGTGTCGTGGTGGTAAGATTGTGTGTTGGTTTTAACGTGCTAATACGGGGAGACGTTTTTTCTGCTGTGAACTATGAGAAAACAGCATAGATTTAATTTTAGACTGGTTCTTTTTCTTGGGGGATTTCCCTGGTTTTATACTCATCTCTTAGGGTGTTAGTATGCTTCTCGCTACGCTGTGTGTGTGTGTATATATATATATATATATATATATATGCACTCCTCTCCTCTTTTGCAATGGGCTTGTACTCCAAGGAAACACTGGGAGTACATTAATACAACTACTTCACCCTCGTTTAAAAAAAAAAAAAAGCCACTGTATTGTTCTGATTTCTACATCAGCTTCTCAAAAATGCTTTCTATATACCAATTCATGATTGCAATCCTGTCTTAGCCCCCTTCAGCAGATGGGAAATTGAGGCACATACGAGTTATGGGACTCAGGGAAGTTTGTACCATAAAACCTATTGTGTGGATTGTACTTAAAACTTTTAAATTGTGATGGACAGCTGTTGGGCAATATTTCCTTCTGTGTTATGATAGCGGAGACTGTTACCTTGAATTTAATAGCTAGTGTCACTGAATGATAGCAAATGCGTTTTCCCCTTTTTTGTTTCTTTACCAACTGTCTTACCAATTTTGTTTTGGTGCTAGCTTTTTCTTCTGTTTAAGATGAAAAAATAAGAATTCTGGGAACAGCAAAATACCATGGATGTAAATTTATGTTAATGGCTACACCCTCACTCTGTACTGCAACCCCTTCCATCTCTCTGCGCTCTGAATTTAGGTGATTAAATCACCAAGTGCACACTGCTCTGATGACATGAAAACAACAATTAATAAGCAACCCCCTGTGTAACACGGCTCCTTTTTAACGGAGCAGCTAATAACATTACATGGCAAAAAAATTATCAAAACCAGACAGGTGTAAGGAGATTTGCGCACAATTTTCTCTGCCTGTGTGTGAAACTAGTACCCTTGTGTCGAGGCCGGGCTGGTGAAAGGAAGGCTGTCTCAATAGGCAACTCCCTCTAGTGTTTCGAGGCCTTTTGTCCCACTTCATGGCTTGTCATTTTGTTTTATGCCTCCCCTGCAGCAGTTCTGGATGTGCGCTTTCTTCTCCTTGCCAGTTGCCAACCATTTGCTGATTCTTATGATAAGAGTATTATATTTGCATAACATAACTCAGGCACAATGTGTATTTTGATGCTGACACTGACCAGAGCCCCAGCAATGTTTTTTCACAAAGGACCTATTAACATCCCATAAGGCTCTGTGGTGTTGACAAGGAGGTGGCCTTCTCTGAACTCCTTTGGCAAGTCAAAGTCTTACGTTGAAATGCGAGATTTGGAAAGAATCCACTATTTATATAATACAGAGTATTTAAGGGGAATTTGCTAAACTAGGTTTGTCAAATAAGCTGAAATGAAAACTCACAACAGCTTGATAAACTCGCTGCTACTCTCACAACAGCTTGATAAACTCGCTGCTACTTCCTCGGGGTTCTTTTGCCTTTTAAAGGTACTTGGGGGAAAGCCCTGTCTGAAACGTTGGCTGATGGCGCTTCTGACCTTGACTGTGGCAAACCCACGTCTGTTGCGACCTTTTGCTGAAACCCCTAGTCTAGTGGTGTGCCGTTTACGTAGGCTGAACCGAGATTTTCCCCAAAACAGCTTGTTAAAGGCAAGCGCAAAAAGTGTGACTGTGGCTGTGGTGATTGTTTCAGTATGTTTATAACAGAGGCTTTTGTTCTTTCAGCTTTGGAAAAAGCAGTCTCAATGCACGGTAATGCTATCAATATGCCATAGGGTGTAGGCATGGCAAATGTTCTTCAGGTCTGGCTGCCCGGCGTCCAAATGTCATTAGTAATAGTTGTACCTTCCTTTCAGGATGCCAAGTCAACAGGCTGTGAATGCTTTGGAGCCCTTGGACTGAAATACGCTGTTTCAGTGTTATGCAAATGGTACTTGAATATTCATAGTTTAGTGTACAGTACCCAGTGTAAAGGTCACGGACTTGATTTCTTTTGGTTGTTTGAACCCTCTAACTGTGATTTATAAGCGGTCAGTAAGTTGTATCTACAAAAGTGGTTATCTTGGTTTTGTTGGACAGATGAATGTTGCATTGTCTAATTTGAAATCCGTAGAGTTTGTAATAATATTTGTGTTTTCCTCTAGTAGTGGTGCCCGTAGAACCCTCTAACGGGGACCTTTGCTGTATTTTGATCTTTGCAAAAAACTGGGGGGAGGGTGAGGAAATCCCCTCAGTATAAATGTCATTGCAAATGGAATAAATAGTACAGAACTGCATCTCCCTTATTCATCACATTTTATAAAACAGCCAGGAGATGCAGTGATGATCTTCCCACTGGTAGGCATAGTAGATCAGCTGTCAAGTCATGCAATCTCAGCATATCTTTAGGTGTCTGGTAGGTGAATGAGCTGTGAATGCTTGTCTGTGTGTATGCTCTGTATACCATGTGTCTTAGTTGATTAATGTGTGGGGTGTTTTTTTTTTTTCCCCTGTTGGAATGTGCAAGCATTAAGAATGGAGTTTGGAAGTAGAGGCCTTAACAAGGTGCCAAAGTGTTCTTTTTAGGTTTTTTTCCCTGTAGTTTGCTATCAGAGGAATTAATACCTCCAGAATCTTGTTTATTTACAAGCCATCATGCGCACTTCCCTGTTGTGAAATGCTCCTTTTTAAAGCTGCTCTCTGCAATCTGACCTGTGGCTTGGTAGTGGGACAGTAAGTTCTGAAAAGAAAGCAAATGCCGTTTCCGTCTGGAGTAATTCTGCATTTTATTTGGTAGAGAACATTTTATTTTGTTTGCAGGGACTCGAGGAGCAAATTAAGTGGTTAATAAAAAGGAAAAAAAAAAAAATCTCTTCTCCATTTCCTATTATTGCATGTAAGGTAACTGCTAAGAAATTATACTTGAAGTTGTATTTATTATTGTTAGCGGGGTATGATATTTCTTGGCAGAAATGATGGATGACAACTTAAATTTGTGTCCAGGGAATGAAGGTGAACTGTGACAGAGTTATTTATCTTGGGAATGGAGGTTAGGGTCAGGCGAGGCTGGGTGCCTGAAGGCACAAGACATTGACAAATTCATCCTGCAGGCCCCATATCTGAAGCCTTTTGTTTTGGATCCTGGCTACTCAGTAAGTGACCCCCATCCTTCATCCTGCCAGCATGTGAAGGATGTGTTGCAGTGCCAGCACTCCCCTTGCCGCTAATGCTTGTCATTCACTCTTCTGACAGGCCCAAACCAAAACTATTCCCACTACTGAAAGGGAAGGTTAAAATATTTATTTCAGCTCATAATGACACCCCTGATTTAGTGGAGTATCATTTTTCCTGTTGCCTTTGTCGTTTGCAGGTCACTAGAAGGACTGAAAACATTCAGTTTCTTGGAAGAGCTGATCTTGGACAACAATCTACTTGGAAATGACCTTCTATTACCCAGGTTACCCCACCTCCATACCTTAACGCTCAACAAGAACCAAATATCCTTTCAAAGAAATACCTACAAAATGTCAAATGAGTTTTATGTGTCAGCCAAATTAACGTATGTGAAATATAGTTCATGTGCAGACAAAGCATTCTCTCGTTTGGCACCTGGAATACTTCATAGTAATTTATTATAGGTCATTCATAAATGAAATGCACCATTATATCTTCCTGTTGCTCCATTTTAGTGAGAGATCTAAGTTATGGCTCTGAAGAAATCTTTCTAATAGATAAAATAGAGAAAGAAAATAACGTCAGTGCTACCAGTGCGCAGCAGTGCCTGTGTTTGCTTGGGGTTCTGTTGCAGGCTGACCTCTAGTGGAATAGAGAGTGCAGTGAAACGCTATTAAGTTTTTATACTTTAAGTAGCTCTTAAAACATTCAAGTAAAATAAAAAAAGAAAGAAGTGTAATACCTTTCTCTATTTTAATGAAGTTGTTAATCTGCACCATTTGGTAGCTGCTGTGCAACAGCAGCTCTAAAAGCAAGTCGCTGTATTCTCAGTGTTCCAACTCTGTATAAGTTCATATAAAATGCCGTCCAAATCAAGGTCTTAATACATTAAAGTATTTAGATGGATAGTTAAGTCCATTCATAACAAATCAGTCACTTCTCCATACGCCTGAAGCTAGGGCCTGCTTAAGTTTATTCAGAATAAATATTTCAGCATTTGTCTAAGTACTCTGCTGAATCGGAGCCCCTAGTCTGTAGGCTTAGAGACGATGGTCTGTAAAAACTAATTATCTGCAAAGTTTGGGCATGGAATAGGTTATTAAATAATTTTCCCGTACTTTGACCCTTCTGGAGATTTGAAGATGTGTAATATGTGGTTTTACAAAAGTGAAGGGCAATCAAATTGTGGCCAAAAGGCCACAGCTGAGGCCTGCAGAGTCTTCGAGCACGGACCATGAAAGCCCTCTCCTTGTAATTGCAGCGGGAGGATAAGGCTGCTCAACTGCAGGCTTTTATTACAGACAATGTAAACAGAGAGCAATTTACCTCCTACTAAAGCAAAATCCTCCTACTGAGGAGAATAAAAATAACTGCAGATTCTACGATTTCTGCACTTATTTTTGACTCTATAAATAAATAAAAATCAGTAGAGGAACTTTTGTTCTTGGGGTCCTGGAAATTTGCCAGGAGTCTCTCTCGAGCAGTAACAGTCATTACTGTACGAGGGTTTTGGCTAGTTTTCTGGTTAATGCCAGGATTCTGTGGGTTGGATTTGAGTAACTGGTTTTATTGTTTGCTGTTACGGTATAATCTGAACTGGGCATATTTTGGTGAAGAATGTGCAAGAACGTTTTTACCCATGCGATGAGTGGTGGTATGTCTGGCGTATGCCCTTTCTCCGAAGCATGAAATGTAAATTGAGCCATAGGACCCAAAAGCGTGTGAGTAAATTTGTCCTTTGTGGGAACGTCAAGGAGGAGCTTTGCACTTACCAAAAGGGAGGACAGGTATATTGAATAAGATTTCAGCGAACAAAATGAGAGGAGAAAAAAAAATTATCCTGTCAGTAGTATTCTTTGAAGACTTTCTGCTGGTCTCACAGACATACTTAAAATACTATTGTCAAGTGAGCAAGCTCTCAAAGTCAATGATAACACGATAAGAAGGATTTGCTCTATCCTGGGATCTTTTTAATTCAGTCTTAAAACTATGAAGTCAGAGCTTTGAGAGTACTGAGCTACCCAGGCTGTAGAAATAATGTATACGTTTTGCAGTGTGCTGCCAATAACCTAACAGAGGAGTTTTAGAAATGCTTGTAAAACACTTAATGTATACAAACTGCCCAGAGAACAAAAAATAACCGCTGTCCATCATTAACGTTTTGAGCCCTAGGGAACAGTAATCTCTTGTAGGGAAGATGCAGCAGTCTTCAGAAGCACAGAGATCTTTCCAGATTCCTCTCTTCAGTGTGGATGCCATATTTGAAAAAGGTCTCTCTTGAATTTGAATCACTTCTTTTAATGAGTGATTTCTCTACAGAATTCTCCTAAGAATGTTCAGATAAAAATGTACATTTAATAGAATAATGAAATACATTACAGGAAAGATTGTTTGGTGTATGACAATAGCACTACAGAAAAAATACAAGTAAGCAAAGAATACTGATCTGAACAAAACCTCACTCAGTGGAATATTACCATGTAGACGTATGGAGAGAGTGAGATGAAAACAAAAATCCGAACTGACCCCTGTGAAAACTGGAATAACATGTAGAGTTTGAAACTCATATGAGAATTTTTCTGATTATCTCTTAATATTACTGTACTCTTTGCTACTTCTCTCCCTTTAATTTGGCTTCATTTTGATCCAGATCCTGTTTTGATAGTTCTGATAAGAGCATTCTACTCCTTTGACATGGTTCACTTATTGTGTGGCATTGTACATGTAAATAACACTTGGCCCCTCCTAACGTAAGGTCTGGGTACACTGTACAAATGGGAAAGCTTATCTCTAAATCAGGCAGATGCTTAGAAGAATCATCTAGTATTTTTTCTTTAAATACTGATTGTGTGTTTCAGTTACAGTTTGGCCACTACCCTTTTTTCTACTAGAAGTGGAAGAAAATTTAAGTACTACTATTTTAAAAACAGTTTCCTGCTGTTATACCTCAACTTTTCTATAATGTGTAATCTGTTAAAAAAACTTCAAAATGCAGTCTGTATAGCTGAAATACCTAAAGGATCGTTACCAACATTATGCAGTATTGGATTACATGTTTCTAGCATGCTTTCTTCTTGGTATAGTATGTCTGTTTCTACAGAAGTCTGACTGACTTTGGGAAAGGTCACCTTAGTTTCCCTATTAGACACAATGGATGGGAGAAAGCAGAACAGACTAAGATGGGTGGGTGGTAGGTAGGAAGTTGCTTTTGGAGGAGGACTCATGACTGCCATCAACTATGCTTGTCATGAGAAACCTCCTTTCTCCTTTTAGGTGTGTTCACTAGATACTAAGAGTCAGTCAAGAAGCTTCTAAATAGATTTATTCCTCTGTGTGTTTTATAGCAGAGTGAGGTTTCATGGCTTTTCACTGTGCTGATCATGGCTAGTATTACAGTGGGACTATATAGTTTAGACATTTCGATCTTTTTAGTATTTGTTAAAACGACTCAAAAGGGTAGCAGTGATAGTTTCTCAAATAGACATACACCTGTATGCTGAAAATTAGGTGATGTTCACTGCCTCTCTTCAAAATAGACAAGTCTGATAACAAACCAGACCTGTGATTCTCTGGAGCAAAAGCCCTATTTCTTTACTTAGTCCAGCGGGCTGGTCATCCATTTAGCATGCGTGCTATATACTTCCCAAGAACTGATACCAAAATCTGTTTAGAAAAAAGGTGTTGAATGTAGATGTAGAATGCAGCCATTGAATCTAGATCTAAGTTTTGAATGGTTTAGAGGAAAACCCAAATATTTCACACCATAGCGTGGGACATGTAGAGCTGGGCAGAATGCCCATAATGGTATATGGATTACTTATGGCAAGAGGAGGTATCAGTGTGGTTCAAATCCTTATTATATATTTATGAGCCTTTGAAAACGGTATGGATTGAGTACCTCAACTGAAGAATGTACCGATAAGTACTTTTGGTATAATCTGTCTTCACAGAGGTCTCATCATAATTACAGAATGGTAGGGGTTGGAAAGGACCTTCAGAGATCATCTTGTCCAACCCCCCTGCCAAAGCAGGGTCACCTAGAGCAGATGGACAGGAACGCATCCAGGTGGGTTTTGAATATCTCCAGAGAAGGAGACTCCACAACCGCTCGGGGCAGCCTCAAAATAAAGCAGCTTTTCCTCATGTTGAGATGGAATTCCCAGTGTTCCAGTTTGTGCCTGTTGCTACTTGTCCTGTGGCTGGGCGCCACTGAAGAGAGTCTGGCCGCATTCTCTTGACACCCGCCCTCTAGATATTGGTGAGAGCCCCTCTCAGTCTTCTCTTCTCCAGGCTAAACAGACCCAGGTCGCTCAGCCTTTCCTCGTAAGAGAGGTGCTGCATTCCCTTGATCATCTTTGTAGCCCTCCGCTGGACTCTCTCCAGCAGTTCCTTGTGTTTCTTGAACTGGGGAGCCCAATTCAATGTCTAACAGTTACAGGTTACTGTAACCCCTGAACTGTGGATTGTAATTTATTTTGCCTTTGTGCGTGTTCCGACATTGTCATGAAGTGTTTGAAGATCTACAAGTCCCAGTCTGATGAGAACCTATTATGTTAACTGCTGAGGACTTGATGTTTGGATTGAGTGACTGTGACCTAAATTGTCTCCTGTTATGCACAGATCCCTGTCTCCACTAACCGAAGATCTAAGCTGAGATGGTGCAGCAGTCTTTCTGCATATACTTCTGAGCTCTCCATGCCACAATTGCAGATTTGGCTAAATCTCTGTGGCTTGTTGGAGAACCGCAGTAGCTGATGATTCAGAAATCTTTCTTCTAGAATAAAGCGTACCTGAAGCAAAACGTAATGTGAATGTCTAATGACAAACACCTGTGGAAGAGGCAGGCAGTCTGCAGTCCAGGTGATTCCTTATCCTGTTCTACCATGGTGCTTGGACCGGTTAGACTCCAGATGTCAGAACTTTTTAAAAAAATTGTGAGCTGCTGCTTTATTCTTGATTGTCTTTGTGTTGCCTTTGGAACCTTGAGCAACGTTTGAGGAGAATAGTGTTTAAACCAAAAAAAAAAAAAAATCCAAACAAAAACCTGACTTTGAAAGAAAGGGCATGTGGTTTCAGGACGGGCCTCTTTAGAGAACCAGAAACGCAATTTGGTTGCAGGAATAGCAAGATTTCTCCTTTTTCTCATGCTTGTATGCCTGACCACACTGAAACCTGGTCTTCAAATCTGCAGCCTTGGAACCATGCGCTTTCTGAAATACCCTTCAAAGCACTGGCAACTTCAGCTACACAGAGAAAACTAATGCTGCTCCAGTACGCAGAATGGGATTTTTTTTCCCAAGTATTCAGTATGCAGGAAGCTCTCCATGAGATGTATGGACTTAGTTAATTACCACCTGTGCTGCAACTTTCCTTTCTTGACCACAATGGTTTTGAAGTCAGTGAACAAGGCCTTGTCTCAAGGCCCTGTCTCCCTACCAGAGAGGGGTCAGGCCAGAACGTGGCATACAAATGACTGTGCGTGACATCCTATCGCACGGAGAGGGGAAAGATGTATACTTGCATATTGCAAGCTATTTCTGTGGTTATCCAACCTTGAAGACCTAGCACATTCTAATGGAAAAGCATTCAGGTGGCAAAGATCTTTTCACACTGCATTCAGAGGAGAATTGGTAACTTCTGCTTCAAGGCTATTTGCCTGTGGAATGGCTACATCGTGTTTGTGATAAATTTAATTGAAGCAAATGTTTCAAATGGGAATAAGTATAGGTACCTTGCTCATTTATGACTCTGGTGGAAGTGCTGTCCAGCTGTTTTAATGTTAGGTTGATTGCAGCACCTGCGTGACAGATGGGTTTTTGGCAGAAGACTTTTGAATGACAGGTGTGGGCCTTTCTATGTGGTGGTCTGGAATTCTGTGTGATATTTCTGATATTCTCTGTGTCTGTATTTCAAAAAGATTTTGAATGTAAAGCTGATTGCTCTTTACCTTGTCTCTTTGCTTCCAAGAACTTCCCAAAGCTGTCACCGCAGAAGGGTCATGAACATGAAAAGCTCTCCTGCAACTCTTTTGTGAAAGTGGGATGGCTAAAAATTTGAAAAGACAAAGTAAGAACTTTTTGAAAGAAAACGGTGGAGCAACTTGGAAAGCACCGAGAGAAGAGAACAAGAGTGTGGTTACTTTTCTTATAAAGTTAATGTATTTGAGTGTGTGAGTAGTAAAAAGAGCTGCTGGCAGAGGAAAGCGTTACAGAAGGAAATCCTAGGTTCTCTTGCGTACTTCAAATTATGTGCAAAAAGTAGTTGAGTGGTGAGACAGGAAATACGTTTGGTTAGTTTTTTTTGGACAGTTATATGTTAGGACAGCATTTGTGTAGAGTTACATAGGATAACTTCATTTAGAAACTGTTAGCAAAGGTTTCTCCATAGGTTTTACCAGCAGTTGTCCCTGAAGAACAACCATGAATACAGTTGTATCGAGAGTACCCGTAAGAGGGGAAACAGTACGGAGTCTGGGGATCACCAGCATCAGTCCTCAGTACTAAAAGCAGCTGGACACTTATATTACTGTCTATGAAGGATTTGTACAGTGCCTGTAGAAATGAAACAGTGCCTGAAATACGCTAGCGGGACTAGGGAGAGCACACAGCTACGGAGACTCTTGGGAATACAGAGGTCTGGAAGAGTGGAACACAGGAGACGTCATCCCGTGGTTTCTGCGTGAATCCGCACAACCTCTCAGAAGTATAACAGAATGGTCTTTTTACTATGGTGGCTGTCAGAAGACAGAGCTTGGCATCAAAATAGCTGTCCCTGCCTGTGAGGTTCTCCTAAAATTGCTTAAGCGAAGTGGCATTGTAGTATTCACTCAGAGTTTATGAGTTTGATCTTGTTCAAATACGATATTCCTTGGGGACAATTTAACTTTGAATCACACCAGTCCTTCTTTGGTGTAGTAGCCTTGAATACTGTGGAACTAATTTTTGAAGGATGTGTAAGAGGCGCCATAGTCTTGCCTAGCGTTAGAATTTTAATCTAGGATACAGGGTTTTCTACAGAACTAACAGAAAAAAATGTTACGAGCTTGTGTAAACAGTTCGTCCTTAGCCGGAGAAGGGAGATGTGTTATTTGCTTTGGGCTTTCACTTACTCTTTTTGCCTTCTGGAGAACCTTAAAAAACTATGGTGTTGGGTACCAGGTAGTGAGTGAAAAGAGACAAGTCAGAACATACTTATTTGTAGAATATTTTTGGTTGCATAAAACTTACAAAAAATTATATTGCTCTGGAGCTTACTTGGGGCCACCATAGTACTGTATTTTCCAAGTAATACTACTGCTAATGTCTCAGTGTTGCTGGTAGCATTTGTTTTTCTGTGCAGAAAATAGGGTGACGTGTTTGCGTATGCTTGTGTGTGTATCTGTGCTGTGAACATGGGATATGCGTGTGGTACACATACTTGTAACACAATGAGGAGACTTGAGAAAGATAATCTGAGTATGAGACATACCCAGTTCTTGTAAATGTTTCCCCAATTTAAAACTAGAAATAGTGCAAGAAGTCAGTATTGTCTTTTGATGAGGGTGGAATTTTAAAGCGTGCCTAGTGTTTTTCTGTTAATTATTCATGGAGGCCAGGTTGTGGTTTTGGAGGGGACCATTGTTGTATAATTGCTGAGAATTCATGTTTTAGCTTGTGAGCTAAAGAGCTGAAGAGTTTGAAATTTTTATTGTTGCAAATTTTTATTTTAATCAATGTCTGTTAGAAAGACAGTCATTAACAGGTTAGTAATGATAAGACTTGAACTAGGAGGTGGATCACTACGCTAAGGCACTTTAATTGTCATAACAGTGACACTTCAAACCAGTTTTCAAACAGTAGACTATAGCGTAGGTATTTGCATCGCTGTTACGTACTCACCTGCTGACCAGTGACACTGACTTCCGAAAGATCAGTTCAGGGCTTTTGTCACAGACCTTTAAATAAATAAATTAATGAATGTTCACTAGCACTGTCCGTGGATTTAACTGTGGTTTTCCTCTTTGGAGTGAACAGAGTTGAGATTGTTCTCAGAAATGGCACAGCAGAATTTTGCAGCTCTTTGGCTCTGATTGTACCAATATGGCCCTCCTTAAGCTGCAACAATAAACCATAAAAAGGAAGCTGGCATAAAATAGCAGACTTCTTTTGATTTTTCTCCCTCTGTATTTTCCTGGCATTGTTTTAGAAAGACTTTACACTTTTGGTGGCATTGTATAGTTCCAGTATTGTGATTAAAATAAGTGTATGACATGCTAATTACGTAAACAGTACACTAGAAGTGCACCATGACTTATGACTCATCTCTGAGAAACACTTAATCGCGAGGGTTTCAACAGGATATCATTTATTTTTTTTCCTACGGGCTTTGTAAAGAATAACTGTCGTGGCAGGTGGATGGGGCTTCTTGGATAAATAATCTGTACCTTGCGTTTTGTTTTGTTTTTAAGAGGGGTGAGAAAAGACAGCTAAAGTCCTAAAGAAACAGAAATTTTAATTATTTTATTTATAACATAACTGCTAATTCTGATACAAAAAAGTTGACTATCATAAGCCACAGGCTGGTTTGTTCTTAAGCATTGCTGGTGTCCTGTTATTTTTTGGGTTGTCCAAGCCCGCAAAGCTTCAACTTTTCCGTGCAGTAGTGACCACCTACTATTGAGGTGATTATGTCCAATTCTTGGGGTTTGTCCTGCGCACATCTTTCTGGTTTTGTTGCAGCTGAAATGGAAATAATGCTAGGACGCTAGATATCTATTTCAGTAGAGGGAGATGAGTAAACGGTAACAAAAAGGAGATCTGGGGAGTCTCACACAGAAATACAAGGTAAGAGCTCTGTGCGTGATTCCTGGTCATCCTTGACTGAGATAATTTTTAGGGGAGTGTTTCTGCATCTGAAATCAACGCTAAGGGTTTAGATATATTAGAATCTAGACACTGATTTCCAAATTTGCAGAGATTTAGATTTTTGAGATGCAGGTTATCAACTCCTGTTATTTACCCAGAACTCTTAGAGAATTTGATGTCTCTCGCCTCTGCTCTCTGTAAGACTTTGCATAGCCTTTCTTGCAAATCTAAGCTGACGCTGGTCTTCGTTGTTGCGTATCTAAATACATTTTGATGGGAGTTAGAATGTGTGTCGTACTCCACATTCAGCAAATTGTTGGGAAGAAAAGCTTCTACCCCAGAGAAAGATCTACTGAATTGACAAGCAAATATTCTGCATGTTTACTCCGGAGAAGAAGCCAAAAGTTTGGGGTTTGGCTTTTTTTTTTTTTTTTCTTTTGCTCCCTTCTGATAAGAAATGACCAGATACAATCTAAGCCTTGCAATAGCTAACCCCCTGTGTGTGATTGCTGTTATGGAAATAACTGTCTTTTGTAATAATAAACTATTTCTCTCAGGGAACCTTTTTGCAACGTAAGCAATCCTGAAAGAAATGAAGTGTTTCTCCTGGCTGAGGGAGGGTGCCAAATTCAAGCACTTTGCTAACAGTCTCAGGAAATTTTTAAAAAACCTTTCACTTGAATGTGTGTGGAAAAACAGTTTGTGACCTTCACATCGCGGTCACATACTTCCTGCAAGAGCCATGCAAAAGTTTATGTACGAGCTTGAGTTCCAGCTGGGAGAAGATCAGAATTAGCACCAAATTTTGATTGAGAATTCATCCTGGCTAACAAAGATTTGTATCAAATGGTGCTACCAAAAGAATTGTTTTCTTAGAGTCTGGTTGATTACTTACTGGCATATAGCGTTCCATAATGTGGCTTTGCCAGATTAAAAATTCGCATTTTTACCTTTTTAATTCACGGATCTAATTTCAAACCCTCATTTTTCTGATTCGTGCAAAATATTTTGAGTATCATTCCCTGGCCCTTACAGGACAGAACATTAACTATCAGTGTAGATACATTGCTTTTAATCTGTTAAAATTAGTAATTGTCAGCATGATCTTCATGTGTGTTTGGAAATAAAATAAAATGTCAGACTTACAAAAGGAAGACCACATTTTTAACAATGAAGTCGCTCTTTCCTTTCTGTATTGCTTCTGTTGCCCTTAAGATATTGAGGTGAAGAAATAAAGTAAATTCCATCAGCTAAAAATAACAAAGATAGCAGAAACACATAAATCAAGTATAAATAATAGCAACACAAGTGAATTGAGGATTTAAAACAATAGTTGCGGTCTCTAACAGCAGGAGTGGATAAAACCAGAGCAATGAAGCGCCCTTTAATGGTTTTGAACAATTATTACAATTGTCTAAGTCAATTTTTAAACATTGGAAACTTTTTACACCCATGTGCATGGCATCTTTTTGAGAATCACACCTTTTTCTTTGCACGTAAATCAAAGTAAATAAGAATGTATAGCTCAAATCTTACAGACTGTCCCACTACACTTTGACAAAATAATTTGCTTTATTTGATCAATCAAATAGGGTGCAGATGGTTGAATATTGTTGTTATAGTTAAACCTAAGCTGTGATTTCCAATCCTGCAGTGGTTAAAAGATAGTTTTCACTTTTTTCACTTGTTTATGATAATATAATTTACAATATTGAAAGTGTATCATCATTATTTATGCTCTGAGGAACATAGTTAAGTTAAAAAGCCTCATGAACACCAAAATATAAGGCTCTTTTAATGAAAAATTTATGCTTTGCAAGAGTTTAAATCTTCACGTGTAAAATGCTGGTAACAGTGAAGTCTTCAAGTTGCACTTAGTGAAGCATTAATTCACATATACTAATTGAGTAATTACAAATGTGTTGCTGTGGCACTCAAAGCATTTGTATGCTGGGAGTGGAAGTGGGTTGTTGTGGTTTGACTTTTTTTTTTTTTTTTCTAAAACTCATTTTCCAGTGGACTGAATATATTAGTGATGAATGTGCTGTGAAACTAACTGTTTGTTTCCATGCTGGAAAAGTTTCATGGCTCCAGCAATTGCTAGCCATTTTACCACACAGCATCCATCATTTTGTCAAAGTTTTAATGTTTTGTAGTGAACCACCTAGGAAAGAAAGGAGGAGAAAAGAATGACAAAACAGCCAAATTCTTTCATTCCATGCCAAAAAACTGACTGAAGTCTATCCCTGTTTGCCCTTGGAACAATTAATGTGACATTTTCCCGAATGCCATACTAAATTTGATTGTCAGTTCTTGAAATGTATGTTTAAATCGGCAGTGATGCAACTCTAAATGCTTTTTTCATTAATTTCATTGAATCCTTAACCCACAACCTTTGACACATAACAGAATTAGAAAGCCTTTTGGACCATTTGGCTGAAGCTGTGCCTTCGCTACAGTATCTCAGTTTGCTTGGAAACATGGCCTGCCCAAATGAACTGGTCTGCAAAGAAAAGGATGAAGATGACTACCAGAGGTACAGGTCAGTGTTTTCAGCTATATTGATATAGTGTGATGAGGTATGTCATTTTTGGTTTATTACTGGAAAAATATTGAGCTACAACCACTTTAGAGTCTCAAACATCTACTCTATTCTGAAAGCATTGTGGCATATTCATATATGCTAACAGCTGGGAATTTAAATAACTGCATTTCACCAAGATCACTCTCAGGAACCCTATTTCAAAAAAGATTTCAGTGATGTACAGCACACGCTTGAGTCGAGCGGGTGCGCGCAGATCTCCTGACTGTGGGTGCTCATAGATGCCTACTTATAGCCTTTCCTTCTTTAAGGCCAAGGTAAGGCAACATTTACGTACACTGAGTGACAGTCAATAAAAAAAAAAATAATTAAAAAAAATCACTTTACTCAGCCAGTCGCATTGTCTTCTGCTAACATTCGATTATGGTGATGAGTTTCTTCTACTGTAGTTATAAAGACACTATTAAAGAACACAGAAGGACTCCTTCTATATTGTGCTGCTTTACTCAGAGCAGTTAGCATTTAGATTCAAATAAAACCCCCTAAACTATCTCTATAATGTAATTTTAATGAGCTAGGTTACACGGAAGGTCATCTGGAAATTAATATGGAAGCCTGATAAAATACTATATGTCCAACTGAAATTACGCTAAAAATTACAAGGGTTATTATTTTTTTTTGAGAAATAAAAATACATGTGACTGATGATGACTGTGATTATGGATCCAAAACTCACAGAGTGTCTGCTGAAATGACATAATTTTCGTAGCTATAACCTTTAGGAAGTGATACATCAATTATGGGGGGAAAAAAATAAAAATCACTGGATTTCTTTTTCCTTGCTGACATCTGATACAAGATTTCGGGTGCGCACATATTCTTTTCCTTGTTCCAAATTTTTGAGAAGGATTTCTAAGTTACCAGTAGCCTAAAGACTTTCACCCTCGAACGATTCAGCTTTTAAATCCAGTTTAGCCGTAGCGTTTTGGTTTTTCACCAAGCAGAGCGGCCTAGGTTTAATAAAATATTTTCCCATTGCTTTCACACTTAAGTGGAAGGTATGCCTACTATCCAGCTTAGGAGAGTCTAATAGTTCTGTCTCCATGTAAATTTATGTGACATTTGCACTAGAGAATTGCTTAAAAAATGAATGATATTTCTACAGTTTACTGTTTTTCACTTTAAGTATGTTTTCTGACAATATGTCTCCTATTAATCATTTAAGCAAAAGTAGTATGTTAAAGGAGCCGTTCAGAGGCAAGAACCCATGGTTCATTTAGTGCTGTCTGAAAAAATTCTTTATTGATTGACATCCTCTGTGGTTATGTGATGTAATATTTATAATATGTCACACAGCCATACATCAAAACAAGCATGTCTGTTGTTTCGTTTCAATGCAAAAATGTTGATTTCAGGGAGGTCAAGGTAGTTTTAGGTCACATCGTGGCAAACCACCATGTCAAAGTGTGAAGGGATTGTATTTATGCATCTGCTGTAAACAGCAATATTGCTTCCATTTTCTTTCCCCTCCATTTTTCAAAAACCTAGGTATTTTTTTCCAAGTAAACTAGGTTAATTAAAGCTCTTTTAAGAAAGAAGAATGGACTTCTAATTAGTTGAAAGATTTATGGTTTTGCTGCTGTAATGAAAGCTTCCTGATCCTCTTCTGTAATTATTTGTTACATCATATGAAAAGTATTTGCCAGACAACATAAGACTCAAAAACCAAAAGCATCCATCTACCTGTCTGTCTGTCTGTTGGGGAACATATTCAAATACATGGGGGAACTGATTAAAAGTACTCTGCTAATTTGACTCTGAATCGCTAATTTGGAGTTTTGGATACATGTTCTGAAGCATCTTGGACACAATTTTTTTCTTCCTTCCTCCAAACGTACAGATTTATTTCACCAATTTAACAGCAGCAAGCTCTCCTGCGTGAGAAAGTATTTGTATTTTATCAAATGTATTGCTTCAAATCTCAAAACCAGACATTTGAAATGGCCAGTTTAATCAATTTTTTAATGGTTTGAAGTAATTTTTTTTATAAGATTTATATTTTGTTGAGAAATTTTGCATACGGAAAACATCGAAACATTGCATTTCATTGAATCTGAATTATGTAAACATTTTGCTTTCCCATAAACTTTACCTGGCTTTGTTTTGCTCTGAATAGGACTTTCTTTTTCTAAATTTTTGCAGTGACCATTGGAACCACAGCTTCATTTTTCATTGAGCTTTAATTTCATTCCCACTGAGTTCAATTAGAGTTCAGGCTCTTTAATTCCTCAACCAGAAAGAGAAAGGTGCTAGAAATCAAAGCTTTACTTAATCTTCTCATTCCAACAAAACTGAAAAGATCTGTAAAAACCCCCCAAATCTCAACCTTAAAAAAAAATTTGGAAAGTCAAATTTTTCAAAACTCAAGGTCCAGTGATTTACGGTGATCAGTAACAGAGATAAAAAGTGATATTACATCTTTTAAAAATAATCAGGTTTTTTCATAAATACTTGGAAAACATATAGATGTATAAAACTATGCTTTTTGTCGAGAAGTTACAATCTGGTTCCTCAGGTAATGCGTAGGTATACCATTTCCATCAATTTCAGTATTGAAGCTTTTCCCAAGTTTTTCATTAAAAATAGGTGTTATACAAAAACAATGTTGTGACTTTCAGTCAAAGTAGTTTTTTTTTTTCTCGAAGAAACGCGGTCACATTTGAGTGGGATTTCTTTTTAGAAAAAGAAAAACTATTTTTTGCCTTCCCTGTTATTCTTCCTTACCTTTCACATGTGTAGGACATCAAATTGATGAAAGCATTTCTATGTCTGTTATTGGAATTTTTGCTTGGACAGGAAAAGTAAATGGAAAGTTCCCTTGTGTGTTATTTTTATAAGCGAACTTGTTTGGTTCACTTTTAAAACTTAAGTTTTTCCCATGATTGTAAACTGGCTTTACTTTGTGTAAAAAAAAAAAAAAACCCAACCAACCGAAACAACCAAACCACCCCCCCAAAAAACTCCAACCAACCAATAAAAAAAACCCCAAACCAAGCCACTTCCCCTCCTCCAACAAAGAAGAACTCAAACCCCTGAAAGTTCTTACCCCGTATCTTATTTTTTACGCTTTCTGTATTTGGGAGGCATTATTTTGTAAGGGGATATCTTGGAGTTGTGGGCAAGGGAAAGAAGAATATCTAAAATATAATGGCGATAGGAAGGTTTTAGAAGTTTTTGGCTCAAACAGGAAGCGAGAAGCACAGAAAAATAGCTTGCAAAACAGCCCGTCCTCTAAAATAACCTATTCTACAATCTCTACTTTGAAGATTGCGTGAAAGCAAAGGTCGTGACCCGGAGATCAAAGTAACAGAAGTCAACACAGTAATTGCTGGTTGCTTCTCTTGTACCCGCACTTGGTCAGTCCTGTGGGTGTATTGTTTGCAGGGGAAACTTCAAACGTGGCGTTACTGAACTGTGAAGGATCATCTGGGTCGGAATGTATTACAAAGCGTTTGCCGATGCTGCAGGTGACCTCACCTATTTTCATTAAAGCGATATGATTGTGAAGGATGTATGCCATGTGTGAAGTTTGCAGTGCTCCTTCATTCTTCTTTGCTCCTTATTGACATTTCCTGGAATGATGCATTCATTAAGTGCTGTTGACATGGAAACAAGGGCAAGTGGAAACAAATGCCTGAGTTTATTTTAAATTAGCTTAAAAGTACATACACTAGATATGCTATCTTTGGCAGGGGGAGCAAATGGTGATAACCTTATGAAGTCCTCTTAAGATATAACAGCAAGAAAGGAAGTGCGTGCATTTTGTATGGATTAACTTTTCAAGCTAAATCAGCTATTTCCATACCACAGGTTTGATTATGTGAAATGAGGCATCCTCTTAGAGCATTTTCAGTTTCCTTGCAGTTTTGTTTTTGTTTATTGCGGTTTTGTTTTGGTTTAGTGGTTTGTTTTGTGGGTATTTTTTGGGGTTGGTTTTCTTTGGGTTTTTTTTTTTTTTTTTTAAATTGTGACAGAGCCTACTCATCTATTTTAAATAGGCTTGTTATTGAATTTGGTAATATAAATACATATTCAGGAAGCACTAGGAGACTAGAAGTCCTTACTCAGTAATGAAAATAATGCTAATACTTGAAAGCCCCTCAGAATTATATAGTCATCCACAAGCAGCGTCGAAGTGTCTCAGAGGCTGTGTGATCCTCTGACATACCTCATGCCAACATCACGCCCTCCGTTCTGGAAGATGTTGGTTTGAGTTTGTGACCTACCTTCCTTAACTCTCTGTTGAGGAAGTTTTCTTGCAGATGGAAATTCTGCAGCCAGCTACATGCTGTTTGGTGGCGTAAGGATGGGGGTAGGAGGTTAAACTTTTTGGTGGTGCAGAAGAAAAAAAAATTACAGGAGATAGTCTAGTTCAGTGTCATAAACGTGTTTGCTCGATCCTTTTGATTTTTGTTTTCATCTCTCCCTGTTTGCATGCTGATGGAACTTTGCTGACTTCAGGTTATTTATTATTTCTAGTTTACAATAATGTAACTGAGAGCATAATCAGCCCTTCAGAGTTTGACATAGGTATATTATTTTTACGTTCTATGATTGTCAAAGAAAGGAAATACAGTAGAGTCATAGAATGATTTAGGCTGGAAGGGACCTTAAAGATCATCTAGTTCCAACCCCCTTGCTGTGGGCAGGGACGCCTCCCACTTGACCTGGCTGCTCAAAGCCTCATCCAGCCTGGCCTTGAACCAGGGCTGTGGCCTTCACGACTTCCCTGGGCAACCCGTTCCAGTGCCTCACCACCCTCATGGTGAAAAATTTCTTCCTGAGGTCTAATCTAACTCTACCCTCTTCCAGTTTGAAGCCATTACCTATCACTACGTGCCCTCGTGGAAAGTTCCTCTGTGGGAGGTTAGGTTATTAGGTTACGCCTCAACCTAATGGGTACTGAAAAAACAGCTAAGAATGAAATTACACAGTAGCTATTTATTAAAAATAAGGAGCTGGCATAGAAGTTACTTACACCTGTGTGTTTTGGATCAGGACTGACAAAGTTCTCGCATCTGTTTGTTCCTTTGTTCCATTTGATGCTTTAGAGGAACACCTGTGCATTCTCTTTGAACCCTCCTGCTTCACCTGTGAAACTCTCTCCTAAGATTGGGTGAACCATCACTGAGTTTTGGGAGAAGAGGGAATGACCCAAGGACTGTGTTTTACCTAATGACTTACACAGTAGAGAACTAGAAAAAAAGGCAGAATATACCTGCAAGGTCACTGATAGGTCTTAGTTTCTGTGTTTGTGAGGCAGAGTTAAGATTGTAAGTCGGTGATTCGGTAAAGGCTGTAGAGTAAGTCAATATCAGAGACAGTGTTTTTTATAGCAAAACTAGAGTTGTGTATTGCTTAATAGATAGCAACAGCTGATCTCAAAGCTGTCTTTGTTCTGTCCCTTTCTGAACTCCAACACGTTTCTTCAAAGGAAGGCTTTGCCCCATTGAGCTTCTGCCAACGTCAGTAGCAACCGAATCCCAAGCTCGCTGCCGTCCTTTGCAAATGCCCCCTCAAGCCTGTCCCTCTTTTCCAACACCTTGACAGGTCTGTGTCAAAACTGTTAAAGTAATAACTAATCACATGCAACACTTATAAAATAGGTAAATGAATTGTTAATCCTTATTATCGTTTTCGCTTAACTAAGACTGAAATAACATGAAACGTGATATTCTGTGGTCTTTCTCCATCTCTGAGTGTTCCTGTGTGTGATGGATATCTGTTATTAGCTTATTTTCACGGGACTCTTGGCACTGGGAGTCAAGGGCGGGGAGATGATTCTGAACAAAAGAAGATGCAACTTGACTTAAATAGTTCGTTTCCTTAATCCGTCATGAATTAGAAGATCAGTTTACAGGCAGTGGGAAATGGATCTCTAAGCACCTTCCTGGTGTCTCTTTATTTTTCTGTCTCTGGACCCGACCTTTAATCCTCATCACTGAAGATAATAACCTTTTTTCACACCACTGCAAAGATGTTAAAACCCCAATAACAGCAGTCTCAGAGCACATGGAGCAGTGCTAAGTTTCAAAATGATTAAAATAAAAAAAAAAAAAAGGGGGGGGGGGAGAAGGGAAGAACCAGCCTCGCAACCTCTAATCTAAAAAATAAACCTTTCTAAATTTATAATGTAAAATTTAGATGGATCTTTCTTCACTAAGTAGCATTCTCTTAACTAGTGATTTTACAAGTCTAAAACAGGTGCAATGTGTCATGCAATTTATGGATCCTGGTACCTGCCATAAAGTATTTTATGATGGCTGCATTCCGTGTTATTAGTAGCTGTCTTTTTCTGCAGCCATTGGTGTTTGATAATAGTCTTAAAACACCCAAAATTACTTACCTGCAAGCAACGTTCCAGATAGTCCCTGTTGACAGTTTGAATAAGTTTAGTGCCCTTTTGTTGTACTTTACCTTCAAAACAAACTGATTGAACCATCAATAGCTCCCGAAAGCTGACAGAGGCATGTCATCTGGTCTAACCCTCTGATAGTAGGTTATCTGTGGGAGTTAACCTCCCTGCATTGTTAACTGAAATGTTTTATGTACTATGCAACTTTAGGATACTGCTGTGATAACCTTAGTAACTAAGTCATACATCACAGTAAAGAGATTTTGTGCAACAAATAACCCTGGATTAAATTTACAAGGGTTGAATTGATATTGTAAAGTGTTCGTTCCAGGGCTTTGGTGATCCTTTCCTGTATTTTTTTTTATGGCAAACTAGCGTTGCATTTAGATTGAAACTGCATCTTCATATTTCTAGCTAAAATGTTCCCAGGAAGCCCCATGCTTTTCTGCGGCCATTTAATAAAAAAAGTATCGTATTATTTTCATATAATACAGATTGGGTTTATCCTACATTTAGTAAAAGGAAGACGAATAAATGGGATTGTATGTTGAATTATCTTTTAAAAGAATTAATCACTTTGTTCTACTGGTGGGATAACCTTTATGGTACTTACTTTTTAGTATTTGCTCTTCTTAAGGAGTGCAAGTTTAAAAAACCCAAAACATCAACCCCAAGCCTGTGACTCGTGGTGTAGTTTGCTGTTTAGTTTATGTGGGTAGGGCTTTTTGGTTTTGCTTTTGGAATTGGCACGTACCGGTGCTAATCCTGTTTTTTGAAGCGCAGTCAGGATGACTTAAAAATACAAAAATACATTTGTATCAAGGAATGCTATTATAATTTGAAGCTCTTTTGAAATGATTGAGAGACTGACATTAGGGCTGTGATCCAAAGTCAGCATAGATGACAGTGCTGTCTTAGTCTGTTGTCATTTTTGTTGCAGCCTGCTTTTCAATGGCGTATTTCATTCCATCATTAAACATTTGCTGATTTTCTAATACCGATGTTTTCTTCACCTGAATATTCATCTTTTCTCACCCTACACTTAGTGGGTGTCTTTACTCATTTTTAGCTTCACTCTTCTTCACTCTTGACATATTGTTTCCTTCTGTACATGTCTTCATTTGAAAGAATCTGTTGTCATCGGAGCTTTTCTGCCAGTAATGCAAGATGGATAGCTTCTCCTCCGCTGAAAGATAAGGGCCAGCAAAATGCCAGGGAGGACTGGAAGGGCAGCCAGGAAAGCTGGGAGGAGTCTGAGGATGTGTCAGTCTGGTAGATCTGTAGCTGTTGTTTAATAGATGGTCTTAGGACAAGTTCTGTTTTGTAAGGTGACTCTCTCTTTTTCTTCTTCTGTTATCGTTGAAAGGCACAGATTGAGAATTCACATTTAAAATTGTCCGAGCATTTCAGTACTGAGCATTTTCAGTCCTCTCGTTAACAACGTACAAAGCTGTTACCTCAGAGGAGAGGTGTACTTGAGGGAAAGGTTTATTTGTAGCATTAACTTTTGCTTCGTGGTTGGAGTCTCACGGTGTTTTTCACATATTTAGCCGGTCACGAGAACAGTGTTATAAGATAACTCTAACCTTTTAAAGCACAGGTTTTTGTGTGTTCTTTTTCAAAATGTTATGTTACGTAGAGTTTTCTGCTGGTTTGATTTCTTCCTCCTGGAGCCAGAAGGGACTGGTATGACGAGGAGGCTCTGACTGACTGGAGTTTCATGCAAAGCAGCTAGACATGGGGAACATTATCAATCACCTTTCTACCCCCTGCCGGGAAAAGTCTGGCACTTCCATCGCTTTGCAGTGTCTGCTTCACATTTGGCTGACTAAATGTAAATGACACGTACTTGAGGTGGTTACATATTTTGATTTGCCATGCTTGTGTGCCTTACTTTTTCTGATTTGCCATGTTCTCTCCCTCGGCAAGCAAGGAGCCAGTGGTACTTTGGGGGCTGAAGAGCTGCTGTACTTTGAGTAAAAAGGATAAATAGAATATAGTACGGTTGGATCCTAACAGGAACTTTGAATTCTTAAAATATTTGTCATAAAAATAGTCTTTCCCTGTGTGCTTCTGCATTTAGTCCTGAGCTGGGATCCATGTGCCGTAAGGACACCTTGTCTTGCTGGCAGGACCAAATTGGAATTCCCTTCCAAGTGATGCCTGTGTCAAAATGTAGGCCTGAAAGGCAGAGACCAGGAATAGCTCTCCGTGCTTTCTCTGGACAAGTATTTGCTTTTTAAGGTTAAGCTTTTTGAACACTGACATACATTCCTTTCAAGACAAAGGATGGTGTTTTAGGCTGTATGGTAGAAGACAAATTATACTCCTCCCTCATTTGCCATTCACGTGTCTCTAATGTTGCTGATCATTGTGTCTTTAGGAAAATATAATAAAAATCTGAAGAGGTGTTGGCAAATGAATATTTCCTGAGAATTCTTTCAGAGAAGATAGCGGGCAGTTTCCCACGTCTCAGATTGGTTTTCCCCTGCAATGTGGGACAGAATCTTTGGAACCGCTCAAAAGTCCTTTTTTCCAAACGGGCAATTGAAAATGATTTCCAATTTATTCTATTTCTGGGTATACTTCACAAATACATATAAAGAGCATACATGCCCATGGTGATAATTTTCTTATCTGTTTGATCCACCCGCTATTAAACTGTTATGGGCAGCTTACCACAAGCTTCATTTGAGAGAGTAAAGTGAGTATAGTAACTTTTTACGTAAGCTATGTTGCATGAAAAAGGTGAGCAGAGAGAGGAAACGAAGGCTGTTGCTGTTTATTGCTGTTATTTTTTTGTCATTTAGTCTGTGGCTATGTCATTGTTTATTACTGGATTTTAACTGTGTGCAATCTGTCTGTCAGATATTTTGTCCTGCACAAATTGACAAACCTGAAATTTCTCGATACTCGGAAAGTAACCAGGAGAGAGAGAGAGGAAGCCTTGGTACGAGGTGCCTTCATGAAAGTGGTCAAGCCCAAGGATGCTAAGGTAGGAGAGTAAATGGAAGAAGTATCAACATTGTGATTCATTAACACTGTTTTAAAACAACTGCAAAAGCTTGGCTGCGTCTTTCACTGAAGGAACAGACAAAACTTCTAAAATGAAAGAACTAGAGAATGTGGTCAGGTGAGGGACAGAAGCCGTAGCAATTTTTATGTGGTTTAATATCAAACTCCTGTTACATCTGGTTAATGGACTGTGGTTATGTTATCAAATTCCTGGTTTCCAATCTCTGTTTCATATAACAAAGTAACTAATATGTGTCACTGAGCTTAAAAGAATATTTTTACCCTGTCTAAAGATATGTAACAACTGCCTGATAGGCCTTTGTGAAAGAATGCAATTTTTCTGACAAGTTGTCCCCTGCCTTGTGTGTTAAACACAAATGTCTATCGCGGAGCTCACACCTATGGTGTTTATTGGCTTTTAGTGGCCCAGCTGATTCTAATTTTGTATGATGTTACTTAACGTGGTGTCCTGCTAATAAGCATTGACAACATCGGAGAGACAGTTTCAGTAATCTGAGCTTTTGATACCACTTGCATCAACTCTGGGTGTGCTGCATATTGCTGACGCAAACAGAATGCGAATGTGAATTTCTTCCCCTTCTTTTCCCATTGCCGATCAATACACAGCGACGGCGCTTGGAGCTTCAGAGTCTTTTAGTACTGCAGATCTTTCTTAAAACTCCACTCAACTTTTCAGTCTCCTTGCTTTCTCTTTGCTGTTTTATTCTCCAAAATGTACCATCAATAATTTATTGCAGGTTTCCAATATTGCTGAATAATAATGTAGCCGTTATGGAAATGCACTGTTTGGTAGCATAACAGTGTTGCTAGATAAACGCATTATCACAAGTACAATTGCAGTGCATTACAAATTAATTCAGACCAATTCCTTTATAACTACTAAAATGTTAACAGTTCTGATACAAGCATAGTTTTGATGTATTGTTTACTACTGCCTCTGGTTATTTCAGCTTCATATATGTAATAAATGAAATAATTTATTTCTAAGCTGTTGCAGATACCTTATTCACAGCAAACCATCTTTGCTGAATCTGGCCAAATGCAACAGCTGAAATGTGTTAGATATAGCATGTTGTCTTCTTGCAGAATTCTTCTTATCTAATCAGTTTTTGCATCTGGTGAAGCGTTTGGTTTTTTTTAAATTTTATTAGCGATTAGATTTTTCATTTCAGGGTCTGCTTTTTGAATTTTAATCAGCTTAACAGTGTAAGAAAAGGGAAAAGTGCCTGTATTTGAAGTTCCTTTTCTGGATGAAACCTCTTTTTAAGTCAATAGCTAAGGAGAAATTACTTCACAAATATAGGGATAACATCATTATCTTTTATATCTGTAATTGAACCTTTTGTATAGTTTTGAATTATTTACCCACTGTCTTACGATAAAACAGACATTTACTTCAGCAAATTTATAGAAGACTCAAATTTACTGTTGCTATTGCCATACTAAAGGGTGTTTTTTTCTTCATAAATGCTTTGCTACAAATCGCTGATGGTAAAATCATTGTAAATGCTTTTCATGGCATGAATTAATGCTTCTTAAGGTGCTACAAAATTACCCTCATCATACAATATTATATACATATTGCAGAAGTGGCTAATTTAAAATAAATATTAAATTGGATGCAAAACAGATATTATAAACCTCTTAAAATTGTTTTGAATTTTTGCTTATTTCCTGGGATATTCATGCTTACAGTAGGCAGGCATGCGAACTCTTTTTCTGTCTGAGAACACTGATATATGCATATATGTTTTCAGATGCAGATACGTATGTGTATGTAGCTATACTCAAAGACCATAACAAGCCGTATTCCTCTATATATCACAAAGATCACATGCACGATAACTGTACTTTAAATTCTATCATATGTTCTGTATTGAATACATAATTATATATATCTTTTTTATTCTTCAGCCTTCAGGTTTCCTGAATCTTGTGCTCTCTGTCCGTTCATTAGTTCCCCTTCCATATTGTTGAGATTTTTGACCAGCTTCAGCCAAATTTATCAGAGAGCTAGCGGTAATATATTGTAAGGTTTCTGAAACTAGTTAGAGGAGAATGCACCTTGAACTGAACTAAGGGGAAGACTGCAGCGCATTCATTATTGGTCATCAGAAGAACTCCTTAAGACATTGATGTAGCGATGCAGGACCCTACTGATAGTAAACTTCCTCAGAATGTTATTTTCCTTCCCTCTAAGGTAGTAGCCGCTGTGTCACGCTTGCGGGGAATGGAGTTGGAGCGATTAGTACTCACGTTGGTGGATGCCAAACGGAAATGTTGCTCTGCCAGATGTAGTCACAACAGTGAACCTATCAGACTGGCTTTTTCAGAAAAAAAACCCCAAAATTCCTAAGTTAGGTGCAGGTTTGTTTTTTTTTCCCCATTATGATAAGCAGGAGACGATATGGCTTATTCAGCATAAAAAGCATACTGATGATCTAAAGAGGCTGTGATGTGGGGAGTTGTTTTCATTTTAGTGTCGACATGAAATACTTGGGAGAGCAAAACACCCCACCAAGAAAAAATACACGAAATGAGAATAAAAGCAGGAAATTTCCATCTGACTAGCTTGTGTTTACTCAAATGCAAAAGTATCTAGCAATCACCAGTCATCACTAAGTCATAAATATTTTATTTTGTATAAATTTTTTGACTTTCATTTTTCCCTATTTTTTCTTTCTTTTTTTTTTTTTTTTAACAGAACGCTGCACTTCCTTGTGCTTTGCTTCATTTCATCCTTTGTTTAAAACGCGTCTGTTTGTGATATGACTGTCTTATGGAAAGATGCAGTCATTTATTAGAAAACAGTTTAACGTTAGAATGCAGTGTTCCATCTCGCTATGTGTGAGCTAAACTTCATTATTCTGTGATGTTTATGTTTTCTTTTGTCAAAATATTGATCATTGTATCATGCCTGAGTTTAATAAAGATTGGGTAAGCCTGGCTGGATAAGAAGCATTGAGCCAGATGAGGAAGCCTTGTTTAATGACCAGACCATGACCTCATTTCACTGGCATAAGCGTAGATCAAAGTGGAAGATGCCTGTCCAGTGTGAAGTGTGTTTCTGGGCATGACAGCACTTCACATCAGAAAGACAGCTCAAGAATACGACAGTCAAAATTGCTTAATTATGTCCCAGCTTTGTAATTATTCATCCCTGCTTCTACAAAGAGTACAGTTGTCATTTCTTGACATAATTATTTAAAACTGTACCCTTCTTTGGTTTATAGGTATATGAATTGTGCTTCCGACTGTTTCATCTTTAAAACTCAGAGATGCAAAACAGAATGTGATTTGAGAATACATTTTAAGACTCCATATTTTCACGTTGCATGTGATATAAATAAAACAAAATTAAATTATGATGTATCAAAGCACGTAATAATTCCATATTTTAAAGGTCTACATTCCTGATGATTTAATCCAGATAATAAAATGTGGATATATCCGTTATATCTAAAGTGTGTTGAAATGAATAGATACACATTGTTGGAGGTCTCTTTAAATCTAAATTTAATTGCTTAGTACTCGGTCAATGCACTTGCTTTTATTAAATACCTATATTTCCTGGTATTTTGCAACCCCTCTGCCAACAACCGTTTTTTAGCTTACTGCATTTTTAAGCTTAACATTTTTATCAGTTTCATTTATACTAGCAAAAGCAAGGAGAGCGCATTTGGTCACATATAACAGTCTTGCAACTTACAGGACCAAATCATCAGCGGCTATCCACGGGTTTACTTTCAAGTAACTGGCTTAATATTATGTGGAGTTATTCTGCTTTCTTACAACTTTGCCAAAAGCACCTTGTCCAGTGGGTATAAAGAAAACTCTGTACAACAAAAGATGGCAGTATAGGTGTTTTAAATACATTGTTTTATCCACAAGTTATAATTATAAAGCCCGACATAGTATTTGTTTTCTAAGGAACTACGACGGAGATAGTTAAGCAGAAAGGCAAGTCTAGTATCTGTGTTTCTTGTAATAAGTGTCTGTGATTCTTGCTCATACTGTTACTTGGAGGGTAAAGTGAGCTTATTTTATTATGATAGGAAGAGTAAATATTTAGGCAGTACAGCTTAAGAAATAAGGTGAGCCAGAATCTACAGTGTTGCTTTCAGCTCACGGTCAGTATTCTTGTGTTTAAGCTCACAGGAAAAGTTCATTATCAAAGTGACCAATGCTTTTTCAAATTCTGTTAAAATCAGATGAGGCATAAGGAGTGATTTTAGTAATTCTTCTTCTTGACTTTTTACCAAGAATCATATTTTTCTTAAATAGATATATCCTATCTGCTTCCGAGAATTTAGGCAACGCATTTTTGCTAATACATCTCATGGACCTTTTTTAACCTTCCCTAAATTAGGAAAATGGGGCTGGTTTTAAAAAGTAAATAAAAGGTTACAGATAAACCTTTAGAGAACATCTGCGTTGCTCACAATTTTTTTTCCTTTGACCAGCACCATTTTGTAGAGATGTTGGCTTATGAACTTAACAGCATTTGAAGTAGATAAATATACCAAAGGGCTTTTAAAGTGTATAGAATCATTGCGTCAATGAACTGCTAGCTAGTAGGATACCTTGTTGAGAGCACTTCTACGTAACAGGCTTTCTTATCATCCAGATGTCGAGATTTCATGTACTAAAACACAACGACGTCACGAATTGAAGACTCCAACCTAGACTGTGCTGCAGTAAATAATGTTGACTTCAAAGACATCTTAGCAGTCACGCTACTATTTGGCACAATGACGCATCCATTTTGCTCTTTGGACAGTTTAAGTATTTTAAGCAAGAGTCCAGAACGTGATTGGCTCTTGATGCCCTGATGACTCATCAAAATTAGGAATAAAGAATAATTGAAAAAAAGAAAGCCAGATTTTATATTTCTATGTACGAACACTTTGGTGGTTTAAAAGAAAAAACATAGCTGAATAGGACCTACCAGATACAAGAGCAGCACTTGCTAGAACTAAGCTGACAGAGCTAAGTTCAGTCATTTAAAAATTTTCATGTTTAAAACCCCCTTATCTCAAACAAATCCCATGATTCAAAACAAACGTAAGCAAACATACCTATATAAAAATTTTATTAAACAATTGCGTGTGAATAACAGTTGCATATTTTTTTTTTCTAAACTGGTGGATTTTACTTACTGTCTAAAACTCGGGCGTGACATCTTGAGCTAAGCCTTTCTTTGGCCTGCAGGGGAATAGGTATGATGATTCATACGGTGGAATAAGAAAAGCATTGTGAAATTCCAACATTGAGAAGTGATCAAGGTGCTGGAGAACTGAGAGATGAACTTAGATTTTTTTCCTTCTGTTTTCTGATTTCTTATGGTATACTGATCCACTTTTTTTTTTTTTTTAATTTGGAAGTTTAGACTCTCGCATGTTTGTATTATCCAATTAGTTGAGAAGACGACCAGAAGAAACTTTTGGATATGATCCAATCCTTGAAATATCAAATAGTAATTTCTGCCTCTCTGTCTCTGAGAATATCTGCATGTCCCCTTGATAGTCACATTGCAAAAACCGCCATCCATTTAGTGTGTGTGTGCGCGTGTGTGAGCTCACCATAAAGCACAGTAAATCCGGAAATGGAATCGGAGCTGTGATGCTCATAAATTCAAGAATATTTCTTCAGAAGATTTTAAAGAGGTCGCTAACGCTGTCCTCAATTCTTGTAGCAACAAAAAAATCAATTCCCAAGATAAGGATGTCTTGATTCAATGTTTAGAGATAAAATCTGCTACCACATCTCATGGTGCATACAGGGTAAATTAGTGACACGAGATTTTAAGAAGTGGGAAATCTAATTATGGTAGCTATGCAAGTGATAAGGGGCCTAAGGGTGTGACTGAAAAGTTACGTACTAGACTAATAAGCAGAAAGGTGGTGGTTCATCAAATAGCTAATGAAGTTCTGTAGAAGATACCTGGGAGACACTGGAGAGTATGTGGACCTGTGAACATACAGTTACAGTATATAAGGATACAGGTCAACAAGCACTTTGGGTCTTGCCTAATATGTAGTCTTTGGATGAAATAATTCAGTAATTAGCAATATATGAGAACTCCTTTTACATTTCCTCCGATTATATACTGAATTAAATGTGCATGTGAAGGAGAGCCGTGGACACCATTCTCTGGGTCAAGTTATCGTGCATTAGATCTTGCCATACGATCAATAAAAGACTCGTGTTGCGCTTGCTACGTAGCGTTTTGTCCTAGTCAAGAAACCTAATGATAAATTTAATCTGGCTATGAATTTTTGCATCATGTGAGGAAGCTCTTGGTCCTGGAAAAGGTGGAGTTAAGAACAGGATCTAGAGCAGTCTGCTAAGACCAGTCAGTAAAGAGTTGCCTTCAAGGGCAGCCACGTTAAAGCACACTGAAAGGCAGGCTTGGGAAAAAGCAGCCAAGAGAGGGGGGAAAAAGGGGTCGGTATCCAAAGAGGAAGCAAAGACAGTTATGACAGTAAAGCTGAAGCTGGGAATCTGAGTTACAAAGAGCTTGGAAAGTATGAAGCTTGCATGCAGTACTTTAATCTGTAAGCTAAGACATTGAAAGGGGGTTGATTGGTTTTTTTCTGTATTTTGTGTCTTCATGTATGACAAGTCACGTGCTTAGAGAGGAAGAACCTCAGTCAGTAAATGAGAGAAAAGCAGTGAGCTTAAACAGTGAGGACTAAGATGCAAACACGCAGCTGGTGAAATGGCAAGGGAATGTACGCTCTTTCCTCCGCCTGCTGTAATTCCAGCTGTCGAGAAGGAAGAATAGACACGTGTGGGTCACATGGGTGTTAGGGGAGGGGGAAAGACTCTTCCTCATTGTTTGTTATTCTGGTGAGAATTCCTGAAAAGCTGATAGAAATTTAGGTTTTTTTGGGAAGGTAGTATGTGGACTACATTTCGGTATCTAATTGCTATTGAAGATACAGAATGCAAAAGGTGATGTCTCTTTCCTAAAATTGTTCCTTTAAAAAAAAAAAAAAGTGTATGATTGTCACGAAGCCAGTGTCCTTTTAGCCATTAATGATCCCAGTGCACTTTTCACATCGGAAGGGGTGTTACTCCGGGAGCCCTGGCCTGATTCCAATTCAGGTAATTACATTCCGCCTCCATGGATTTCTCTGCAGTCTCAATTTACTAAGGCATTTCTTCTCCACCTTCTGCCCTAAACTGTTATGTAGTGTTGCAGTGTGCTAGTTAACCAGCTGCTACTTTGCACCTGAAAGGTGTCGGTCTTTCAGTAGTAGGGAGGAAATTGATCCCTTTGTAAGACTTACTTAATAGTTGTAAAGCACTTGGACATTCTCTGATGAATGGCAATAGGCACTGTGTGTCGTTAATGCATCCGGTTAATTGAAGAAGCTGGCATGACAACTTGTTTATTACCGCTGTTGGGTTGTTTTATTATTATTTTTATTTTTTTTTCTATTTGTAGGTTCAGAACTATGGAAATTTCAATTATTAGATGCTGCGAGCGTATGGTCTAGCTTTTGTCTTGTGATCAGCCTATTCCGTCTACTTAACAAAATGCTGTACAGTAGAATGTGATACTGTGGTATCAGATAGAAAGGCAAGAATCATGATTGGTTTAAACTCCCAATGGATTAATATGGCTAGAATTTTATCCTATAAAGTTTTGTTTCTTTTTTTTTTTTTTAAATGGAAGCATTGCTGCTGTACAAGTAGAACTCGTTGCACTCTTCTGCAGTTCCTCTTTTCAGAAAAACTAACGCAATGGATCTCGTTATCAGGTGACACCACTGTTAAGCACAGAAGTTGTTCATATGTTACATTTTGTCAAAAAAAAAAATTGTATTTAATATGGCATTGGCAAAAATCTGGGCCAGCTTATGTCTATTCTTTTGTTCCTATAGGTGATTCTTTCTTTTTTCCCCTGGACTTTAAGGCACTATATGTTTCATGTATTGTCAATCACATTGACAAGTCATTCCCATTGAAATAGTAGTAGTCTTAAGTGTGATAGTTAGAATACATGTTAATTCCTAGCGATGAAACAAAGGTCCAATTATAAAATACTTTTTTTTTTTTTTTTTTTTCTTTCCCCTGAAAGCTGCTTGTCACAGCAGGATTTCCGAGAGAGAAAAGCAGTGGCAAACTACCACTACCAAAAGGTCTACTTGGTCTTGTTGTGATCTTCTCAGTAGCTTATCTTGTAGTAAGGAAAAACACACTATCAGGAAGATCATGATGTAAACATGAGAGTATTTTACATTAACTTAACCAAGTTCTTTGGCATCCTTTCTGGTAGAGGTTATACCGCATGGTTTTTAGAAGGGTGATTCTCACATACAAAGCAACATTGTGTGAGCCTGTAAATAATTTTTTATATCATGCTCTCACAATTATGACTTATTCTTTCACACCAGCTTATGTTGCCACATAGTTTTTGGTTGCTGATATTTTAAAGAAAGGAAAAAAAAAAGCTAAAAGTTTATAGAGTTTTAGATAACAAGATTTGTTTAATTGAACATCTGCGTTCAATGTAACATCCATGAAATGAATAACTGCAAGTTACATTATATAGATTATTAGAGTTGCTGTCGTTACATCTCTGTGTGCTGTTCTGCTTTTCAGTAGTTTTCTCTTCTTGATAAATGCTAGGATCTAAATTACTGAAAGCTTCTCCCAGTGTTTACAGGGTAATTTTTTCTGTATTTCATGGTGCTTTTCTGTTTCTCTGCTGTAAATTTCCTACTTAATTCCTCTTGCCTTCTTCCACTCCCCTTGATTCTGAGGGAGCATTGAAGCTGAACAGAAATTATTTATTTGCAGCATTTTACCAGATCTTTGTGATTCAAATGACTGTATTCTTTTTTTTTCTTTTCTACCCTGAAGTACTACTTTCCTTCATTAATGTAAATTTTTCAAGAAACTTTCTCTTATGATGTAGTTGACAACTTAGTGGTAGTGGAGTTTCTATATCCAGACCAAAGAAGTAAATAAGCAGCAAATAAGAAATAGAGTGCCTTCAACAAGTCATACTCTGCAAATTGTTATTCCCCTAGTATTCTTTGGTTTTGCTTGCCATTAGCAAAACGTTTTCGGTTGCCCAACAATATTTTTAATGATAATCCTGTAGTCCCTGATTCTGCAGAAGTGGATTTTATCTGCCATGTCTTTCCTTTTCACATCAGTGGGATCGTGGTCAGAAAACCCAGTCTACAACAATCTGCAGGTTACAAGTGCAGGTGCGAAGACCTAAATTATATTGGGGGATAAAAGACTGTGCCTTTGCCGCATAAAATATGGTGCAAGACCAGCATATGGCATCTTACTGTGAAATGAATGCTAGATTGCTTGGAGTGTTGCTGTTGTCAAATTAGATGGATGGACTGAGGGGACAGGAACAAAAGAGGCGGTAAAACAAATGAACCTGGTATTGACTAATATTTCTAACAACTTTGGAAACAATGCAAACGCCTGAAAATAACAGTCTCCTGCCATTTCAGATACCCTAAAGTATACAGCAGGTCCCTCTAGGAACGGTAGAAAAGTATCTATGAGAGATGCAAGCTTTTCTGGAGCCACCATGGGAGGCTAGGCCCAGATACTGTCGGGTGGATAAAATGTCAGTAGCAGCTTGTATTTAAGCAGCTGAATCCTGCCTTTGCTGTCACACTGAGAGAGAGACTGTGTGCTGCAAAATATTGACAAGTCAGGAACACCAGAGGGTTATAATAATAATAATCCTCCTCTGTGCTAATGCCAGCCGTAGCGTGGTCCAAGAGGCACATAGGGCTGGTAGTGATGAGTTCATCTCCTAAAAGCTCAAGCGTAGCAATCATTCTCTCTCCATTGATGACTAAGAACATGACCATTTTGTAGTTGGTTTATGAGTTATTTCCAGAAAAAGAATTAATAATTTGTTTTCAGAGAAGGACTAATATTTTTCCCCTTGTCTCCACCCTTACCAGAAATGTATAGGTCAAAGGGATATTTTGTAAGAAATCCTGAACTTTTTTGCTCAACAAGTTTCTAAAACTGCTCCCTTTGTCAAAGAAAAAGGATGCAGCACAGTTTCATCTGCTCCCTTAAAACCGTATTGAACTTAGAGGTTCTGGTTCCAGTTCCTGAATGTTAGTTGAAGCTGATGCCAACCTCCTCACGTTAAAATACAGGGAGAATAATTTTATTGAATTCTATGTCTGGTTGCACAACACAGTGCTAATTAGAGCTTGTCCTAATCAGGCCGGCCATTGAAAATCTTAGCTGGCTTTTGAACGCAGCAACAGATTTTCTGTTGACTTTAGGGACAGTGGAATAGTTTTTACAGTCGGTTTCCACACCCGGAATCTTTATTGACCGAGGTGAAAGGCAGAGACAAACTTATCCTGATCCAAGCACCCTTTAAAACTCTAAAGAAATCTTCCACTAAAATCACATGTTGTGAGTTCTTCGAACTTTGAATTTTTATTTTTCCTTTTTTTTCTTTTTTAAATTTTTCCTGTCCAATTTACAGACCAATGTTTTAACTTTCCTGAAAACCTTGACTGAAGAGCATTTTGCCCATCTTGCAGACAACGGATCTGACACAAAGCTTTTAAGATTTGGTGACTTTGGTTACACGTGCTTCTTTCAGAGGAAATTGAGGAGTCCATTATGTGGATAAAAAGCTTGAAAAAATTTGTGACTGAGGACTGGTATTCTATTTGAAGGAACTAGGGAGAGTATAAAGCTTTTGCAGTAATTTTTTGTCCTAATTTCTCCTTGTTATTCACTGCACTCAAGGACAAAACGTTTGTAGGAAAACATACAAATGGTTACCACTCAGTCATCAGGAACTTCTCTCATAAATAAAGCAAATTTCAATCCTGTTTCAAAAATGGCATTGCTTTGAATCTGATTCTGTGAATGATCCGTTTTGGAGCTAGGGTTTCGTGTGACTTTAGCTGGCAGGGAATCTGCCCCTAAGTTACGTGCCTTTAATTTTTAGGTGCATTTAAGATATGCTTCAGTTCTAATGCGTCAAATGTCATTCTATCAGGGTGCCTAGTAAACACATGTGCATTGTCCCAAAGATGATTCATGTCTCTTTCAACCTTGGTGGGGCTCGAAAACCTTAGGCGTTCTTTCTTGAAAAAGAACCTGTGGGATATTTGCTTAATGATTAGATTACAATTGCCATTGTGTTTCTAAAGTGTGAGCTCAGAGCAGGAGGAGATGAAGTTTTCTGTTACGTCAGTACAGCAAACTATCCTACATACCTTACTCGGGCAAGTTTCATTAGGAAATGTAACATATGGGTTAAAAAAAGAAGTAAATTCAGGATTGAGAAATTAAGACTTTTTTTTTCTTCCCACATTGTAAGACTAAATATACAACTTTGTTCACATAACGGTTACAAACAGTTCACTGTGTAGGCCAAATGCTCTCTAATGCAGTAAAATTAAGAAATAATATGCTTTGAAAGTGATTTATGAGTGTGGTTAAACTGCCAGATTTACAAAGAAATAGTTCAGATCTTGGGAAGCCTCAGGAGTCACGTCAAAAATGAATTTGACCATGATTTAAACTGCTACTTTTCTTACATGACATTTAATATGTGTACTTTGGAGGCCCATATGTCTTTAATAAAATAGCATTAAGTTTTAAATATGATATGAATGCAGTCAGTTTCTAAATTCATAACCTTTTCCACAACTCCAAAATGCTAACCAATAAGGGAGTCATACATGCAATAAAACATAAACCTCAGAAAATAGTTTTTTATTAGAATGGTTAGACAGTTGGCAGCTGTGTTGTCATGTAATAAATACATGCAGCCAATGTGGGTTTATCAGTCTTTGTTTACACTGTAAGCAACTGGGACCAGACAACTAATTATAACTGAGGACTAAAGGTCATGAAAAGTATATTTTTTTCCAGCGAATGTGTACTTGCTAGGTGAACCTTATAATGCTAAGAAAAGTAATTTATTCAATAAGAAACACTACAGTATTCTTCCCAGTTGAATTTGTCTGAGAATATAATGTTTATTAGAGAGTCATATACTTTAAAGACTGTTCTGAAGTACTAAGTATTTCAGAAATTATGAAAAGACATACACAGTTTACAAAGGATTTAAATGTTTAGCCAACGGTGGCCAAACAGAGTTCAGTGTTTCGTGGAAACAGAAGTATGGGAGTCTGGTCTATGCTGGAGTTCATATGCAATAACAAAAGCATGTTAGCATATTTTGAGGCATATTTCTTTGCGCTGTGAGGTATTTTATTAATTTTGCTAAAATGATATATTTTAAGATTACTTTCTGAAACGGAAGCCAGCCCACAGCAAGCCAGCTTTCTTTGCAGCTTGAGCTTTTATTCAGAACAACAGATTCTGGGTTGTTTGCCGAGTTACCCGTTTATTCCACATGCATAGAACAGTACCGCAAGCCTGATCACATATTCTAGGTAGTCTGACACTCTAATGAAAGCTATTGAAATGGTGTGGGAGTTGGGAAAAGACAGATTTTTCCGTGTACTCTTAAGAGTGTGTGGGGGTGGGGGATAAAAACTTGATTGTGGTATACTTTTTTTCCTCCAAAATGCTTTCAGTGATTAGATTTCTGGTTAGTGTGGTTCTAGAAAAATGGAAAAAGCAAATTAAAAAAGTCTGCACTGAGATGTATTACAAAGCATATATTCAAATGCTAATCTGTAGTCTTCTAGAATTATGGGTCCCCTAGAGCATCCAGAAAATTATTAACAGCATGTAATCCAGCTCAGTGTGAATGCATCTTTACTCCGTTAGCCAAATCTTTACATAATACAAATCATTCTACCTATAAAAGCACAAATATGTTATTGTTCTCAACAGGCAATTTAATGCAGCTAGAGGGAGGAGAATAAGAGAAAAGAAGATTACAAGCTAGCTGATCATGCTTTTATTTCTGTTAAATCTCTCGGCATTTCTCTGTGGTTGTACTTGTTTAAACATTGTACGCAGCTGTGCTGTCTATATGATTTGGAAAGCAAATCAGCCTAAATATGAAGTTTCAATGGGTGTAGTTTTTAGGGGATTTGGTACACTTATCAGAAATACACGTTTTACCCCAGAAGCAGTGCTCAACCTGTAATCATTTTTTTCTTGTAATTCTTTTGAAGACTTAAGTTTTGCTGGAGAAAGCTCGTTTATATTTGCCACCTGGTTGTGCAGCTTTAGCTGCGGAAGACCTATTAAAGTTAATTATTTTCTGTAGGGTTTTATCAAGAGGAATATTAGTTTGAGTACGTACAGGAAGTATGCGAATGAGGAAGAGAAACATTTTATTGAAATAATGCACAACTATCTCCAGTCACGCTGTGGAGTCAGGATCCTGCTCCAGTGGCATTATGTGAATGTGACTGAGTTTAACTGGTAACTCTTGTAAGCAAGGAGGTGGATCCGCTCTAGCATAAGTGCGCAGGTTGTGGCTGTCTTTTGTGATTGCATTCTGCTATTTTTTTGCCACCGGACCGTGGCTTGTGACTCGGGCTGTAAAGTTTTGCATCTGTATGAAAATAGTTTTGCTCTTTGTACCGCTTTTGTTATTGTCCACAAAGTATATGTTATTATGGTGTATGGGTACTACCTAATCACCAAGGACTGGAAATTTTTGCGAAATGTGCAGATATGAGTAAGCAGTCTGCCTATTATTATTATTAGTTGCCAACAGAAAATGTGAATTAAATGTTTGGTTTGAAGTGAAAGGTGGAGTTACTAACACCAGAGTAGTAGTGTCTCTAGCAAAAAGAAGAGAGTGGTAGAAGCAATGGATGCTCCTGTTCTACCTGTTCTCGTCAAGCCCATCAAGCACAAACTGGAAGGGACGGTGCGTAGTCTGTGGGCAAATGCCATTCCTGAGTTTGAAACAGGATGTCACTTGCATGTTTTGCACTTATCTACAGGTCAAGTCCATTGGACTGTTGAACATAAAGCATAAAATATTTGTGCTGCTGGGTCTTAGAGCTGTTCTTGGAGAACTTGCTCACTTCGCATGCGTTTTGGCCGGAGTTTTGTGCTTTGTTTCGTGTTGCGTATTGTTCCAGAGATGTCTAACAGGCCATAATATTAATCCATCGCCCCAGGTCTGCTCAAATTTATAACTATCTTGCTTTTGTATAATGTCACCCGGCTCTTCCCATTCCTCGTATGTGATGATTTTTCATACCTTTACGGTCTGAATAAGATTCTACAGTGATATTTGCTTCTAAGTAACAAGTCAAGATGTTGTGTGCAATTTTGAAAGATGGAACGCTATAACGGGACTAGGCAAAAGCACCGTATGTGTGGCACAAAATTCTTCTTTCCTGTGAAGAAAACCTTTGAATCCGCTTTTACTCCTGTTGAGTAGACCTGAAGGAGTAGTCTGCTGTGTCGATGTGAGCAAGAAAAACAAACGTAGATCGGTGCCATATCAAATGGTCTTTCCAAAGTAGAACTCATTAAAATGTCTGCAGATGTGATTCTAGTTTCAAAACAGACAAACAATAATTCCCTAAATATAAAGAAATCTTGCGTTCGCAAGATTTTCAGCAGCAGCTATACAGCTATAATTTGCTGATAGGGGTACTTTGGTTTTTATTGTTTATCTCTGACAGCAGAGAATTCTTACAGGGTGAGAAAATAATTTAGATCGCGAATAGAAAAGTGTCTTTGGATTGAGTTCCTGTACCAGGCCAGAATGGCACATGGTTTCTCAGTGAAGTACACACCTAGCTTTCTGGGAAGCATTGCTGCAAGGCCACCGACAGTTACAAAGTAAGGCACGAAAACAAATAGAATGGATTTTATTTTCCTGGTTTATTTTTGAACATGAAACCAGAGATGTTATTTTTCATAGCAACTTCTTGATTTCAAGGCAACGGCAACATAGCTTTTGGGTCTTTTTCTCCCCCATATGTTTACCAGTTTCTCTGGAGATAACTTCTGAAGAACAGTTGTTTATGTCAAGTGCTCTTTTTTTTCTCCGCCCTCTCCTCCACCTCCCCCCGAGGAGAAATGAATAGATATGTTGTTAGTAGAGAATGTACTTGGTTTGTCCTCTTGAGGTCATATTTTGGCAAGTGGGCAGTCTATTTTTTGATTTGATAAACCCCTAGTGGAATATGGTTTGGCTCATAAAAACTGCTGTAGACAGAGCCAGTGGTTGTCTTGTCCTTTACAGCCTGGGCTTCTACCTTCTGCCTAGAATGCAGGGGAAGCCAATAATCGCCGGTTGAGACAGTGTCACAGCAGGGCTACTGAAAATTTATGGAGCTCTAATTAAACCTAAAATGCACTAATTCAAGCCCTGTACATGTTGTGTAAGACGGGTACAGTGAAGTTAACATGAGGGCTGGTGTGGTTTGGGAGAGCAAGGCACATGCCTGATACTCTTCGCAGTTTTACAGCCGGGAAGCAGTTATGTTGCAAGCCAGACTGTCCAGTGATCCCAAAGAAGGTTCATGGAAGTTAATTTCAAGTTTATTTTCAGTCAGGGGATGTTGAAATGTTGTATGTACGTAGACCAGCTATTTCCAATTTGAAAAATCAGATATCTTTTTTCGCCTTATACGTGGAGAAAAGGTTCAGCTGAAGACTTTGCCTGTACTATAGCTACCCGAAGATGAGAGCAGACTCTTCTAATCCCTGTATTGGTAATAATGATCAAAACACTCCATTATGAGGGCTAGCGTATAGCTGGGTATGTGATATATCTGTTCTCTGTGGCAAAAAATATTATTCTTTCATATGCTCTCTTAAAGAAATAGATTAATCAAATACTAATATGCCATGTAAACTGAAAATGGTAGCTACTCGGTCTCAAGGTGGAGAAGAGATTCAGTTGTTGGTGTATCATTTTCTCATCTATAATATTGGCGTGGTGGAATAGTTTTAGTTGGTAGAAACTTGCTGTAGTGGCAATAAAATAAATCATTTACTTTATCCTGTGGCTGAACTTCTGGGCCTAGGCTGAAGGGCCACCCCTTTGTAGCTGTAGTAAAATCCTGCCTGGAGCACAGCAGCTAGAAACAATTTGCATTGTCACTGGAGACAGGATTTCATGCTTTCTCTTCTGTGCTATTCAAAGAAATACATTTCTGATGTAATTTGTATTGGAGAAGACTTTTTTTTTTTTTTTTTTTTTAAAGGGAGAATGGACTGCATGTTTGGCTTTCATGTAGGCTTTCAGTGCTGGTTCTTCTCCACTCAGAAACAAGTCATAAAAATAGCACAATCCCTTTTTCCTTTCTTAGGGGCATGGAAAAAGCTAGCTATCAAGAAAAGCAGATGGGCCAGGTAAGAAGAAAATCTTACAAGGCTGCCTGCATGCAAGCGTAAGATAGGAATATTGGAAGGCTGGTGGCATGATCCTGATGTGAATCTCGTGTGCAGATTCAGGCATATGTTTGTATGCTCTTACCAGCCCTCCAGGATTTAAGAGGGTTTCTTTGAGGGCTGAGCTGCATTGTCTTTAAAAAATCTCTTCTTTCTCCCGATTCTGTATATGTTGAGAAGTCTTTTAAAGCCCTATGTCAGATCTGCTCTTCGTGTGAAGTCTTTATAAATATTTATATAGCCCTACTGAGGAAGAATCAATCCATTAGAATGCTTGAGGCTAAGATTAGCGCTTGTGAAGCCTATTTAGCCAGATACAAGTTTACTTTATTTAATAACGTTAAAGAGATAGTAAAAGAAAGCTTCTTTATCAGATCGTGGTGAGATCCATGAAACAGGTTTATTAATGTCTACCTATCAAATTATACTTGCCTCAGAATTCATTGAAGTAGCAGAGCCCATTTGATTGGAGCCAGATTAGCATGTTTGTTAATGTTGAAGCTGCTTCCCATGTGTGCAGGCCCTGGATAAGGTCATCAACCACCAGTCCTGCTTTTTTGACTCCCATACCTAATGGAGCAACGCTGGTCTGAAACTGTATGATGACTAATGCTGATTTTTTTTTTTTTCTTTTTCCTTCTCAAATACATATTATTCCTGATTTTATGGTGTTTGTGCAGAAGTATCTTGTGATTCATAGTTGACTCCTGTAGACATTTATAAATCAATGAATATTTGTGACAGACAACTTGCACGCAAAAGTGAACTAGCATCAAGGTAGTGATACTGGGAACCGTTGGTCCGCTACGGGTCCGACACTGCTAGCAGGCTGAAGATTCCTTGTATTACTGTTAGCTTTTAGGAAAAGAGAAAAAAAAAAAAAAACCTGTATATTTTTGCATAGTACAGACCTCTGGCAACGTTGGAGAAGAGAGCTCCCAGGCAGAAGCAGAACTTTATGGTTTTTCTTGTAGGCCTACGTAAAGGGTAAGTAGACTTTACAGAGTATACTGGGTACAGTCAGATATGTCACATAAGGGACACTAGCCATTGCATGTGTGGGTGTCTATTTATAGTAAGCATCCAACCACACACCTCTGAAACAACCATTTCCTTTAATGTTATATGTATTTATTGTCCCCGAATCTCTGGTATGTTTTCAGAATGTTGCAGTATTCTCTTGGCAGTAATATAATGAGAGGGTAGTAGCTCCTGAAACCATCATATTGTCATTTTTTAAGTATACCCTTGAGTTGAGGATTATACAATCCAGAAAGCAGGTCTTGCTATTGCTTTGTTCTCTTACCCCCCCCTTATCTAGAACATGTTGGTCCCAAATTCCTTCTATGTCACTCAGAGGAGGCATTGAGAGACAATTGTTGCGACGTGAATCTTCATTCTTTCTAATTAGTGTCTCTGAAATAGGAATTGATGAATGCATTTCCTCACTTCAGAGCCACTCCCACCACACACAGTGGTTTTTTCTTTTCTTTGGAACGAAGCATTCGGATCTCCCTTTCTATCTTTCTCTACCTGCCCTTGCTTCCCAAAGTGTATAAATGGTAGGGTTTGGAACAGTCTTAAAGATGGTATCAGAAGGGCATGATCAAAGTACTTTTACAGAGTGAGGAAAATGCAGTGATACAGAAACATTGATTTTCTTTGCGTTCACACCAGTTTGGGTTAGTTTGCCTTCTGCTGTGCCTCCCCTTTGCCATCCCTCAAGAAGAAATGTAGGCCATATTAGAAAAGCTTATATTTTCAAGTGTAACTTTTTCACTGTTTAGTGTACTTTTTGCAGCCCTAAAAATATGAATGCAGTAGACCAATTTCATACATTAGACTGCTTTTTTTTTTTTTTTTTTTTTTTTAAGGAACCTCCTGCAGCCAATTCTGGAATTGCTAACTATGAGTTTTATAACTGACTTCTCTCTTGGTTCCTTTAGAGTTTTCTTCTGTTAACTGGGCTTTTTCACTCTCTTTAATTTGTATTTGATTCTCTAACTAAGCTCATTACAGGAAGTAAGTCTCAAAGAAGCAAGTGTAGGATTTTAACTTTTAATTTATTTTCCTTAATTTAATTTTCTGAACACTTCTAAAGTTAGTTCAGTGCAATCATACCTCCAGCTTCTCCCAGATTAAAAAAGTTATTTTTATTTCTCTGTAAATTATTGTATTAAAAAGTTTAAAAAGTTTGAAAAGAGGAGGTCTGCTGTTTGTCAGCTCAGATCTGTCCTTTGGTAGGTTATAAGCAGACTAGACTAGATCTGCAGCAGCTGCTCTTGAGAAGTGAAAACAGGCTGTAGCTGTGAACAGTAAGCCCACTATCCCTTTTTGTTTAAAATAACACTCCTTTCAGTTGCTTTGAGGCGCAATGATAGAAAAAAAGTTCTAAAAACCCAAGAAAAGATAGAAAAGACAAGACTGAATGTTAACTGGTTGGGAGCAATCTAGCAGTGTAAAGCAGCTTATATTTATTTATCTTGTGGGATCAGAAAAGTACATCTTGAGTGAAGTTAAGAAAATTTTAGATAATGGAAGTGTTTCCATTACAGAGAAGTTGCACAGAAGGAAAGACCTCTCTGAAACCTTCTGAGCTCAATTCAGTGAAAGAAGTGTTAAGTTTCCTGACCACTTCAACAGTTGAAATGCACCGAGTTAACACACATTTATGAAAGTCGGGGACTTTTGTTAATTTTAGTTCAATAGATACCAGTTTATTTAACAAATTCCGTCTTTTGAAGAACCACGTCCCCAGGTCTAGGCATCTGGTGATAATAACTTCTTATGCCTCTTTTAACATACTACTTTAAATTTAACTCAGCTTAATCCTATCTAGTATTGAAACCTCTTTAAGTTCCATTTAAAATACAGCATTTCTGTGTAAGCCTCAGTCATCAAAAATGAACGCATTTTTAATAGAAACTCCATGAGTGTTGCGTTTTATCACTGCATTTGTCTGACTAATATTAAAAAAGATTGCCAAAACCCTTCAAGTTTTACATGTCACCTCAAAGATAACAAGGGGTCAGACAGCAACCCCCCCATTAGTTGCATTTGAAGAGCTGAGGCATGTTTTTCGTATAAATCATATGGAACGGCCCATTATGAACACCTTGTAAAACTCAAAAGGCTTTATGATTGTTAATAGCTTCTGCGATACTGATTTACTGGCTAATTTGAGACAAAATATGTTGCAGTGTGGGCCAAGAGAATGCGTTATCCTATCTGCATAAATAATAGTATGTTATTGGTTGTGCACTTTGAAAGCAAGTGGAGTGTCTATTACCTTATATCTTCCAAGTAGATTTGACGTTCCAACTTTTACTTATGACTTAAATCAACCTGGTTAGTCAGAAACCGTAAAGTTGAATCATGCGTTAATTTTTTTTCCCTGCATGTTATCCATCACTGTACTAACCTGTGAACTAAATGTAAGTTGTAACAGTGGTAATCACTCTGTAACTGCAATTTATTCAATTGAAGACCATCTTATTAGTGTAAAAACAGTTTGAAGCGACATTTTTATAATGACTGTGATAAAACTTTGATGTATCCTAAATGTGTGCAATGTAAGACATTTATAATGGCCCCAGGTGTAATATTAACACAGCCTTTTAATGCACGTAAAAAGAGATCAGTTAGTTTTGATTATATTACCCAATATAGGTTAGATTCTCTTTTGGAGTTAAAGCATCGCTTGCTGCTTCTAAATGTCAAAATTAGTGGAATTTCGAGACAGTTGAGTGAATTCACGTCTTCTGAGATGTACTGGACAGGTAGCGTTGCAAAGCGGAGTTAGATACTCGGTTCATGCACGTGATGGTCAATGTCACTGTATCCCTGCTCTGGGGTACACGTGGGCTCTGCTGGGGTGCCGTGTCCTATGTTGACAAAAGCCTCAAGAGTTGTGACTGCCATGGTAGCTCAGGTCTCAGCTTCTCTGTTGGGAATGTTGAAAATAAATGTTCAAGCAATGAACAGATACGAATACTGTCAATAACATGTTGATGTTGGTCTCCGAAGAGTGTTGTAACGGGATCTTGCCCGCTACAGATCTGGTGAGGGATTCCAAAAGATAGATCAAGAGGTAAAAGGATGAAGGCAAAGCCCATTGTCCTCTGAGGATCCTTGATTATAATAGGATTTCCCGCTATTTTTTATTTATTATTTGAAAATATTTACATTATGCCCTTGTAAATACAAGCAAGAATTGAAATTCTCAGAATAGCTGAAGCGAGCAATAATGATTGGCTTGTGCAGAAAAGTTCTCTAAAAGATAAGAAGTGACAGGAACGACTATTGTCAAACACTTCCAGTTGAAAGATTGTCTCATAATTGCATGCCTTTGTATCTGCTGAAGATTTTGCAAAATTCCTCAGAATCTCTTCCTAAGATTCAGTTTCTTTATAATCTTCAGACTAAGAATAAAAGCCCCCCTTGCCCTTCATTAAAAGCAAAGAGATGCCTTAATGTACGCTTACATTACTAACACATGATTTTTCTCTTGGAATGACATTATTACATTAACGTTTCTTTTTAATCCTTCAAGTGTGTCGCTTATCCTAAACATTTCTTCAGTGACCTTATCTTCCACAAATTCACCTTTTTTTCAGAGAATTTCCCTCATTTTTCTTTTTTCTAGCTATGATTAAATTTTGTTGAAGTCACCAAGCACAAAATTCCTGGTGTTTCCAGGAAATCCATCTGTATTTGATAAGCCAGTAATTGCAGGTTATTTTTAATTCTGTGTAAGGTGATGAAATAATTAATCATATTAACTGTTTAAAGTATTGTTGCTAGATTTTTGGATTCTGTATCCTTTAGATAAATGAACTTGCCTTTAGAGTGGTTGTGTAACAATTTCACTGAGTAAGGAGGACTTTGTGGTGGTCTGTAAGACAGTTGTATTGTGGGGGGGAGGGACAAAAAAAAATTCTACTGAAAATAGTGGTTATTTAAGTGTATAGTGTGTCAAGATATCCCCAAAAGCGTGTTTGCTGTAAAAACTGAAGATTTCAAGAAATCACCTAATTGTCAGATGGCTTTTTTGTAAAAGTGTATTTCTCGGTGATTTTTCTGTCATAGTAAAATTCAGAATAGAATAGCTGCACCAGTTATTCAAACAATTGTGTGACTGAGTCCTTTCAGAGTTGATAGTGGTTATGGATGAGTCAAAATGTCAAAAGAAAAGTAGCATTTTTGGTATTATACCTTTTTATTTGTACTGACATTGTAGGCATAAAATCCTTCAGTTTATTTACATTCAGGAGAAATATTTTAAACATTAATTTCATTTATCAATACTAAAGATACTAAAACTATGTCACAGACAGTTGAATAGTTTAAGTACCTACACTAGTCTATTGTAAAGTAGCTAAGATATCTGGAGATAATACTCCTGTGTTGAATAGCTATTGTTCATCAGAAGATGCATTCTAGGATGATTATAGTAGAAAATCGTTTCCCATAAAACTTACTGTAAATCATTTGAGTAAAAACCACTGTGCGTATTATAGGCAGTCTGTCTTACCCGTATGGTGGTCTTGGTAAGCTGTGATGGGTCACAGGCAACATGTGGAGGTTGGATGGGAGTACACTTCCAGAGTTAATATTCTGCTTTCATATTCCCGGAGATGTGAGTAGTCTGAATTCCGTCTCAGGAGAGAAATAATTAAATTTACTTTCTCAATTAAGATCAGACTGCAGAGTAGCAATTGGCTCCAGAGAAAGCCTACTATTATTCAAGACAGAAATTACTCTCCGTGGCCAGGTCTTGGCAGATAGTTGGACATCACTGTTTTTGGAGGGACGTGCTGCCCCCACCTAGTACAGAATGGAAAATTTCATACCTAACTTAATAAACTCGTAGTTAGGCTTGTCAGGGTTTCAGTTATGTCTCTAGTTCAAAAGCTTTATATGTACCAATAAGAAATAATTTTGAGCTGAAACATCTTCCCCCTCTCCCCACCCCAAATCTCTGCCCAAGACAGTACTGAAAAATAAATCTAAAACCAGAATGATTTATTTGTACAGACACAACTGTAGAGAAAGCGCCTGTGATTTTAGGATTGCTGGAAGAATTAGCTGTTGTAAACCACAAAAACATGTACATATGGTGAAGAAAGTAGCTAAAAAATAATGTAAAATCTGATATAAATAAAAGGTACGTTTACAGACACATATTACTTAAAAAGTAAATTGAGAAATATAATAAAAAGGTGCTAGACACCTTGAGACAGAAAGCCATTAACTGTTTCTCAAAATTTATACAAAAATACAAAGTAAAAGGTAATTTTTACCAAGAAAGATACGGAAGTTCTGTAACACTGTTTTTTTTATCGGAAGATTTGTATGAACTTCCCACTTCATCACAAAAATTAATCATTCCATAGGTGTGAAATAACTACTGCACGGCTCCCCAGATTTTCCTCAGCTAAATAAGGCAGCTGCCTAACAGTTAAGGACAGAGGAAAAAGAGTATGAAACAGGCTAAATTATAAGGTTTTGAATATGAAAAGTCAAATTGTTAAGTGCATCTTTTTAACCACGGATAGAATGCTAATGTATGTTTTGGATGAACTTTATGCTAAGCAAAATTGCACGTGTAGCAGGAGATAACATCTACAGGATGATTAGGATATTTTCTCCCTTTGTCAGGCAAAGAGGGGACATGTCCATCTTTTGAATGCCGTAAACAAAACCAGAACTTCATCATTTCAGCAATGAAGCCCAGTTTGATGTATGCTACAGAAAAACCAGTAATTTAAGAATAATTTAACTCCCATTAATGTTTTTTCCCTTCTTTTATCTCCGGTGTCTCTGTCCACGTAATATTCAGACAAAGCTGAACGGCGTTCCCAGTTTAGTTTCTTGGTAGATCAGCTTCCAATGAAATGTTTTTGTTAGATGTCTCTTTGCGCGCTTTTTATATTTTTATTCAGACAAGGTAGATTTTAACTTGCTATATAGTAGGAAGCTCTACATCTAATGCACCATTAAATGATCTTGTTCTAATTAGTTCAACAAACTTGAATGCTGTCAGTGCCATTGAATCGTATAGTTTTCCAAGTAGCAGTAGTTTCGACTTCTAAATGCAAGTCTGTTTCTTTGGGTCTGTACGTCACAAAATACAAATACCTTTGAGTGTTGATGCCTTACAGGTCGAAATGTGGACCACAAACAGTGATGAATATTTCTGTCTTGAAACAGCAGTGCATTCCTGTGACAAAACACAGTATTCTTGGACGCTTTTCCTCCTGTTTTCATGAGTTGAAGTGTAGTGTTATTGTTGAAATGCCTACAGTCGTCTTTAGAGATTCCCAAGTCAGAACAGTATAAAACTTTCTCAGGACGTGGCTGACAAGTCCTATGATTTATGAAGTGACCAGCATGGGAAGGAAAGAAAATCTTACCAGCAAATTCTCCCTTTGACCATTTACCTTAGCAGATACAATGCGATAAATGTATATTCTCAGTCCAAAAAATAACCTCCTCTGCCTAAAAGGGCAAGGCACGAGTAGTCCAGAGTATCTGGTTTTCAAGTGGAAGTCTTAACTTCTGTGGGAAATCTGCTCAATTTTTCTGTACGTTTGGGACTGCGTTGTTACTTCTTGAAAGCTTAATAATGTTTATGTTCTGCACAGATGCAGCAACTGCTAAGAATTCATTTTGTGTTGCTACTGTTCAGCTGTTAGGCATCAATATTGCTGGGAAATGTGGAATGGCTACGGAGAATTTCCACATTTGTGAATACATGAGAAGACACCTGGAATCTACGTAGCTATTCAGGTCTGTTATTTATGTTCTGAAGATGCGTGCCACCTTTTTGGTGCTCCAGATATTGATCTCAAGAATCAGCTTTCACTTGTAAGGTAGAATTACGGTACCTCCAGTTGCTATATCTCTAGCAGGGACGATTTTGTCTGTGCTTGCGTTGTAGTTTTGACTTGGGCTTAATTTGGGCTTTGATTTTTAAGCTTTGATTGTGTGAGTTTAGCCTCTAAGCTGTTCCTGGGGGACAGCTGGGGTCCTGCCGACTGGGATTCTGCCATAACCGCTGCCCCTCAGCAGTGCCCGTTGACGTGCCCCTGTTGCTCCTTGCTGTCCGGGCTGAGCTCATCTGATGGCAGGCATGAGTCTTCACAGGATGGCAGGAGATCCGTCTGAGACTGATGCTGGTACTTGGGTGTCTTACGTTTAAATGCCATTGGAGCAGAAGGTGAAGATGTTATTTGACCGATTTTATTTGGGAAGCGGGAATGCCAGCGCTATTTCCTACCTGTGTTCGGAGCCCATTCGCATAAGCACAGTGACCTTCTTCCTGGGAAGAGGTGCGTGTTGACCTTGATTCCAAGTTGGTCCCTTTTGTTCCAGCTTGCTATAGATGCAGCAAAGAAAGGAGCGTGTGTGCAGTCAGGCTCTGATTTTGATCTGAGAAGCAGCAGACAGAGCTTTCTGAACCCCCACAGTCAGGCCTTGCCATTTTGCCTATCAAAACTCAGTATAGCACCATTGCCCTCAAGTCGCATAGCTGAAAGGGTCTTCAGCAGGAGAAAAAATCCAGCAATTTAACAACATGGAAGCGCAGGAACTGCGACACAGTCTGTGCTCAGAGTAGGGGCAGGTATACACTACAGAAGAATAGCTTGCACGTTGCCCCAGGAAGAAACTGGGGAATTATTTATCCTGCTTCTTTTAACCTAGACCAACTCACAGACTGAAATAATATAACTACTTTCTAGGTAAAGCTACTACAGGACAATTCTTAGAAAGGCATGGCGCTGTAAAGGAACTGTCTCTAAAATGAAAACCTCAAAGAAATAAAATCAAAATTAAGTCACAGTAAGGATAGGTAGACAGTTGTATCTGACTTGGTCATATCTTTACAGAAAAATACGTAGGGCCTGTGAAGTGGATCTAACAGAGACCGATATTATAAAATAGAAGCAGCAAAAATGGTTCCTCTTGCATTTTTTTTTTTTTTCTCTTCTCCATTCCTGACTCTTGGCACAGCCTTAGGTGGTATCTAAAAAGCAATTAGATACTTGTCTTAACGAATTCATCTTTGGTATTTTTTACATGAGCTTTATGCCACATTTCTAGTGCGTTCCATTCGTTTTTTAGGAAGGTGTGTTTAGTATAATCTGTATTTATTTTGTATGTTTCCTCTGCTGGACTTCGGCCATGTAAAATAAATGCTATGTTTATTATCCCCTTTGACTGCAGTATTTCAGGGACCTTCCCTCTTGGCCCTTCTCTTGAAGGCTCCTTTCCAAGGGTTCTTTATGTCCAGGCCTGCTAGACTTTGCAAACTGGGATGAAAAGATCTGTGTTTGACTTGCCTCCCTTGAATGCACGTTCACTTGTTTCTGAACTAATAATGTGGAATTTGGAAACTGCTTTGATAACAATTTAAAAATTCTTAGAATGTTTGGTGTAAAATGGACAGTGGAGTAAAGCTTTTTGGAAAGCAGGTTTGCCACAAAAAATATACATGTACTTATATTTCTGTATTGTTGACATCATTATGCATTATCAGATACTTGTATGACTGACAAGTTTGGAAATTAAGCTGTTTTAAATGTACACTTTAAAACAGTTATTTTGTAACCATATAATTTTCAGGAAATTGTAATTTTTTTGTTGTATGTTCACGTGCTTTACAAAGCTGGTGAAATTTTTAATTGACACCTCATCCAGCGGACCTTGAGGCTTCCTTTATGCTGGAATGGCGACTCAGCTGGTACTAAGAACCAAAGAAGCTACAGCCACACAAAAACTTAACTTCTGAGGAGAGGTTCGAGCTGAATTGCAGAGCTACTTATGCTGGTGTAACCCCAAGGATAGTATGCTGATACAGCGTCCGCGTAGCCTAAATTTGGGATTCACATTTTGGGAATCTTAGGTTGCGTTTATTATTTTGGCTGCTTGTAAACTGGACTGAAGCATCCTCAAACAGGATTCATAGTTTCAGAAGAGGGAATGTGACTCTTTCTTGGAGTAAGATTACTTTTCCTACACACTGTTTTAAGGGGCTAATATTAAGTACTTGCTTTGTGAGTAACTGCTCTTTCTTATCCTAGGGCTTCATGGGTTTACTATAAATTTTACTGTAATAAAAATAATAGGTACTTTTCTGCAATTTGATGTTCTGTCTGTAAATGTGAACCAGCTACATTTTAATTTACTTTTCACTAAAGGACAGTGATGTGGAATGCGACTACAGAATCAGGTACAAATAAGGGAAAGGATCTTTTTTATTAAATAGAAACATTAAAGTGATAAGAGTAGAAATTGTAACAAAGCCACAATAGAATAAGCTTTAGGAGAAATCTGGAAGAATTAAAAAAAAAAAAANGACTGAAGGTCTCCCCAAAATTCCTAATTCCTTCTGTTCTCCCTCGAAAGCCACAAGTCTCAACCCCACATTGGACTTGAAGGTTTGTATCCAGTTTTGGCACATCAAAATCTACAGGGCAGCTGATACACTGTTGGGAAGCATAGGTGAGTTTAGACTTTTAAATCAGCCTGGAACATACTTTATCTCAGCTTACACTGTGTATTGAAGAGAGAAGTGCAAAGCTGAGCAACAGTGAACCACTGGTCTTGCCCCTAATGCAGCAGGGATTGTCTTTCATTGCAATGGTTAGGCCTGGATTTACAGGAATGTTGAGGCAGATTTTTAAGAGGTATCTTGATAGGCTTAGAAATCCAGCCCTGGTTTCTCGATACCCATTCCAAATCAGTGGGAGTTGTGTTTCTATCTTGGCTGCCGTGGGTCTCAATATGGGTACGGACGTAGATCTTAATAAATCAGAACATTCTCCTATCAGTGGAGGGGTAATTGTGATTAATGTTATCCTCTACCAAGATTGCAAGTGGGGCAGATGGTTTGAGAAAAGCTATGTGAAGGTGGAAAAGGACTCATTTTAATAGGAGTGGCTTCGTGGCAGCGGTTAAAGAAACAATGGGTAGTCCTTAAAGAAAAAATAGTTCTATCTTACATTGTTCTTCCACATGCTCCAAAGGTTCGTTTCTTTCCAGATTTATCCCCAGAAGTATGGACTGTGCGGTCCTTTGAGAACCCAAAATTTTAGGACCAATGTTAAATTTTACTTGGCATGTTGTGCCTAAAGGCACAAGCGCTAGACATTGTTGGCTCCCAGCAAAATCAGTGAAACCTGGGCATGCTTGTAAGGTAATGTGTTGAAACTCCATTAAAGTATGGCATAGATTGGCTTCATATTTGCTAGACAGATGCGGTCTTTTAGAATGAAAAAAAAACCCCAACCCAGTATATTTGACAATAGAGATACTATTGCAGTGTGCCATAGTAAGTATATCAACTTATAGGAGACAGTATGGATTTATTAAGGGTTATTTTACAATCAATCTCTGATGCTCCAGCATGATGAAATCCTAATTTAAATTCCATTTATCAAACCTACTAAAATAAACTTAGCAGGGGAATAGCAGCATTAAGGAATTGCTTTCCCTAATCTTAATTTGGAGATTGCTATTTTTCTTGACAAAGTGCTGCACCTGGCAGAAAAGTGAAATCAGTATTTGATAGATGTAGCCTGTTTGAAGGTATTAACGAACAATTTGAAAGTACAGCCATTATTTACTTTATTGGAAACCTCTTAGAGAATATGCTTTATGCCAGTGACAAGCTTTTTGGTGCAGTATAAGAATCTAGAACTGCAGGCTAGAAACCAGAGAGCTTAGACTACAGAAAGTTCATTTAAAAGTCATGTTTCTGATACAAATTATATGCAGTTGTGCAAACATGTCAAAGTTTGGTAAATTGGATTTGTTTAATGTAAACAATCTTTGACCAAAATAATAACATAGCTTCAGAAAAGACATTATGCTCCCACTTTCAAAAAGTTTGTATAACTCAACGCAAGAACGAGCTCAACTGTAATTCTATGGAGAATTATGATTTATTAGATCCAAACTCCATAGAGCAAGCTCATAAACATGTTTTAATTTCTTTTATTGGTCTACATTCTAGAGACAGTATTAAGACACAGGAACATAGATACATATTTTTTTTTCATTGGTTGACATTGCTTGGATGTCAGGGTTATAATAAGTGCTATTAGAACGAACTGCTTAAACAAAGAATTAACTTGTGCAAGTGTTGGCTAAAAGAGTGGAAAGAAGTTTAACAATAGCCATGTCTTCCAGATGCAGCAAGAAGCAGCGTATGTAATTTCACTTTTAAAAAGGCATGTCTTCAATGTGAAAAGGCATCTGCAGTTGTAGCATCAATAAGTATTATTTTTGGATGAATCAATGTTATTGCCACTGTCCAGATTTCTGCGTGTGCTAGGTGCTGTATAAACATGGAGCAGAAGTGGCGATTCTTTTCCCAATGAATTTAACATTTAATATGTTGACCATGGGAGAATCTGCAAGTTGCATGTAGGCCTAGAACTAAGCCAGTTTGTGTTTTTTTAAAAACATGTATAAATGTGTGAACAAGGTTGCTGACAATTACAGGCTTTTGGCCGAATCCCGTGACTCCTTGAGTATTATGGCCCTAATCCAGGACTTTACTATGGCATATTATAAATAGTTCTGTCGATGTCTTCAAGAGTTAAACTTATCCTAAATTCCTAGTTGTCTGCATGAAGGGTTTTCAAGATAGAAACTGAGGTGAATTAGTGAAATTTTATGATTGTTGTGGATTGAGGAAGAAATCTACCTATCAACTTGGTTTAAAAGAGTAAGGTCCAAAACCATGGGGCCATGAACAGTGGGTTCTTTCCAAAGAAGTCTGTGCGGCGTCACGGTTTGCCAAGAGGCTGCCAAGGGGATTAAAGGTCGGTACATACCAACGTAATAAGTCTAATCTAATCCCTGGAAGAAGTAGGCTTTCCAGCTAGAACTGGAAAGTTTAATTACATTTTGAATTATGCAGATTTCAGGAGATACATTTTTCACAGTAACGAGGAGGTTGGTAAGGGGCTGCAACGTGAAAATCGGATGAAGTTTGTTGTTACTGGTTTGTTGAGGGAAGGAGAGCTACACCAGTCAGGAGACGTCTGAGGCATCGGCGCGGTTTTATACTAATATGGTCTGAAATGGCTGCACGGAATCTATCAGGATTTTTCAAAGCAGAAAAAGCAACATAAATTCACATTGACCTTACCCTCCCCCAAAGCAAAGTTAAAACTCACCGTCATGGTCCCATTATTAGTTAATGAGTCATTCATCTGCAAACCTGTGCTTAACTGTGACATGGGGCCTACCTTTTACTTTCTCTCCAAAAGGGGAGAAAATGTATATGGCTGTTGCAGTTTATCAGCAGTTAAATGGCTAACTAGTATGTATTGAAGCATGCAAAGCTGTATGGGCTCAAAGTCAGTTTTTGTGTCCTCATTTACAGGTCAAATCACATGCAACTTGACTTGTTTTGCAGTTCCAGCTACCATTTGTGCGTAGACTCGCTGGAGAGAGCTTTGGTTTAAAAGGAAGTGAAAATGTTGCTCCGTTGTTGACACTGGGGGTAGCTGTCAGGGACGTTTTGCTTTCCACGGAGGTCATAAGTTGCCACCGAATCCCATTGTTGGCAAGGAGAGCTCGGGTTTTCATGGCATTGCTATTTGTTTTGATTTGGTCTCCTCCTGGGTGCACAGATTATAGGCCAGTAAACCTCTCTTTCACTGACTAGTGTGGGAAGTTCCAGTCTCTCATAAACCTTAAATAAGTCTTAACTCCAGAATGCTGCCTTTTGGAGATTAAATTTCTCAATGTTTTGCTATGTTTTTAGCCCAAGGGTGCTGTTGACAGAAAGCAGTGTTTTTATTCCCTGATTGCTGTCTCTTTTTAGATTTTTTTTTGTGTGTGTGTGTGTGTGTGTGTTGCATTTTTCTGCATTAGTAGAGGTATCTGTGTTTGAAAAAGGATTACGTTAGTCAAAACTTAAGGCAGATGATTTGCCCCCTTTCCTCACTGACTGACAGGAACCTAAGCTGCACATAATCTTCTGCAAAATACAGCCCTTGCGCAGCATATCGGAAATTTCAGAACCAGAAGATTTAACCTCTTAATACATCTAATTGAAAAGCTGTTGATTTTTGACAGTGCCAGCCAATAGTGGTGGAAGCTGCCTGAGATTTGCTGACATTGATTTTTTTTTTTTTTTTCCTCCTTAACTCAAGAGATAATTTTCCCCTATATTTCCCTTATTAAGGATAATTTATAGTCTTCACTGGAGTGAAGGCAAAAACGAGCCTTCCTTAAAGAGTGGCCTTGAAGGCAAAAGAGAAATCATTGCTTTGAACCTGAATTTCGAACGCTGTAATTTTGAAGAAGCAAGATCACCAATGTTGAATTGAGAATTTCCTGAAACACAGATCTATCAAAGGCATAGCCTGTCTGTGTGGCTTTTAAGTACTCCGAGAGAGCCTCTCAGATATTTTTCAAATACTCTGAAGGAAAAGCTATCAAATGTGAGCATATTTCAGGCAGATGTAAAAGTGTTACAAGTACAAAGTATTAGAGCTGCTGAGAGGCAGTGCAGATGCTCGTGTCACGTTTTATTTTTCTTCAGGAATGGCTTCCAGAATTTTCACAATCCTCTGTCTTGCGTACCCCCATCCCAACGTGAATCTGTGATGCAAAACTGGTACAGACTTTCTGGAGAGCGATTTCCTAAGACCTTTGCTGATAAAGCGCTGAAGCAGGGTGCATTCTGCGCTCTGATCAGAAGGATTTTTGTCCTGCCGTGGTTCACAAGTTCACAGGTAAAGTTAAAAGTTACTTGCTGCTTCTCTAGCAAAGCTAGCTGTCTGTTTGCCTGCCATGGAAACCTTTCCCGAGATTTCCTAGTTGTCAAGGATGGGTTCAGAGTTCATAGAGCTTTTTATTGTGCCCTTTTTGAGGGGTAGAGGCTGATTTGCAGCACTATTTAAAGCAAAGATGCCAAATGAAAGTTCCTCGTTTTAAGTTTGTGCTTACACAAAGGTTCTTTGTGGTTTTTTAGGCCTGTCAGACTTGTCAGGCGTGGTAAGAAAAAGTATATTGTTTCCAGCACTTGGATTCCTTTCCTTCTGACATCTGCCACTCTGTAAAGATGATAAATTCCTGCCTCATTAGCCAGGGGTGTGGGATTACAGGCTGACAACACATTAATCACCAGCTTCTGTGGCAGGCTGACTAGCAATAGGCATTGTTAACAAAACTTTTCTAATATGTCACTCTTCTCTATGACAGCCTGTAATCAATCATCTTGATTGACAGCGCTGATAGATTACACTATTTATACTTTGTGTAATGAAAGATAGCGTTTCCACCTACTGTCATTTCTAGGCTAGCAATGGAGGATCACTGAATAGAAACAAACACAACAAAAAAAACCCCAGGCCTCAGCTCAGCTGTAGGTCTTTTGTGGTAGCTTTCAGATGAGGTGTATTGTTGGGGAACCTGGTAAGCACATGCCTTTAAGTAACTCTTGAACGGAGTGTTTCTTTGCCGACTTTGTTGCAATGAGCTGTCAGGTCAAGTTCAGGCAGGTAGGAGACCGTGTTAATCATATGGTGGCTATAGCTTCCTTTTCCATCCTGTCTGTCTTCTCCCGCTGACCCCCCCCGCCGCCCCCCCCCCAGCCCCAGCCAAGATGAGAGATGATTTAGATGTTGATGAAGTATGCGTGTTTCATGATTTAGAAGGCAAAATTATACGTGTTTCCCGTAATTGTGTAGTGCAGGGAAAGTAAACACGGGGAGGAAGTGCAAAGCCAACTTGCCAAGACGCAGCAGAATCTGTGTCGGAGCTCGTTTGGCTTTGGAAACTTAGAAAATTAGAAAGAAGATCGGGATTAAAGTGCGTAACCAAATTAATTTGGGGTTTTGGTTTTCGTATTGCTCCTTCTTGTTCTAGAATCGCTTGATTATTACCTTTAACTATTCTTTACTTCTTGAAGTTATTTCATTTCGCTGTAGTGGAAGATTTAACATCGACTGTAACAGGAGGACAGAAGTTTCTTGCAGCAAATGTCTGTAAGAACGGATAATTATTTTTTTCAGTTGTCTCCTTTAATTTCATGTTGATTAAGTACAAGTAAATGCTGCCTTAATGTTATTATAGTGGCTCAGTTATCTTTATATATCTTCGTTTGTATAAGCATCCTGAGAATTTTTGTAATACACTTTAGAAGTAAATTTCTTTATCTATCTATCTGTTCCTATAAGCGTATGTGTATTTTTTTGCTCATTGCAAAGGTTCATGTGCTCGATCACAATAAGAAACTTATAATCAAACTTCTGAGTTTAGGAAATAGGAGTTGGAGCTCAAATTACAGTACTCGGGAGTTGAGCTAAATTTAGTCAGTTGGACAGGAACAGGGGTGGAGAAGATCGTCTAAACTTTAATCTCCCTGAGAAGAGTTTCATTGTGAGGCCACAATGATTAATGAGAAACCTGACCATCTGATTAAGCCCCTCTGTGTCACAGGACATGATTAGTAGGTGACAGAGACTGTAACAGTATCCAGCCAAGCCTTGTTTCTTTCACAGCTCAGACTGTTATATGATTAATGTCCCCAAGGGCTATCTCCAGGTCAGGCAGGGAGAACCTGTCAGAACAGGTGGAAGTGACAAATTCTGCAGAAACTCCTTTTGCAAGAGAGGCAGCACGCAAGAATGGATGAATGGGGAGGATTCCAGATGGGCTGGTTGACCTTTCTGTACTCTGAACAGACACCGAGAGCATCATGGGAACGAAACATAAGAAGTATCAAAAAACTGCAGATGTTCCATAGTTATTGAAGAATTATAGCGTTGCCAAATTGGGTTGGTAAAATGCGCTACACATCATATTATCACCACTGGCTTACGCTTTCTGGTATGCTAGGGGAGACTGTAGATCGTGTGCGTGTGTGTATAGACTAGATAAAATACCACATACTGTGTTTTATGGCGAGAGGGGAAGATTCTTTGCTTCAGTATAGATAAGGCTTGATAGAGTTGATGCTTTAGTGTAGCGTTTTCCTGTACTAGTATGTATAATCTATCTCATTCTCATCAATACTGCTCCATTTAGGGCAACACAATCTCGGAAGTTAAAATAGTTTATAAAAACCCTCATTCCTTTTTATTAGGTGGTGGTGATCTAGTAAGGTATTTTATATCTTCCAGGGTACTTTCACCTCTTAGGTCATAGATTCAAATTGCCAGCTTAAGCATCCTGACACGCGCTACCTTGCAATATCACACAACACAGAATTAGCAAGGAGATTGCTAAAGTACCATCTTTCACATAGACAGACCTTTTCATTTTATCACGGGAATGGTATAAAATATCTTTGTAGTACTATAGAGGCAGAGAAGGGGACGTTAGCGCCGGGGTCCTTATGGAATTCCCTTGGCACGTGGTTAATATTCAAATCAAAACCAAAAGTGAAACCAGAGAATAGGATTCCCCCTCCCCAAATGAAGAAGTTTCTTCTGTGCAAATTTTATTGCTGTTATACCATTGTTATTAGCGTTTGGTACTATTTTTAGCCATTTATAATCTTGCTTTCTTCAGCTTCTGTTTTAGCACACGCAGGGTGTCTTCCTCAGTTTAACTGGAATAGGTCAATTCTCTTACACGATGGATGTTTTTTCTCAGCCTGACGTACCTTGGAGAAGGATGGCTTCTTTCCATTTTACAGATGAAAATGGGGAGTACGGAAGTTTACGGTCAAGACAGCACAAGTTACTGTGCTCCAGCATCAGGCTTCTGCATTTAATTGAACTTCTTTAGTCTGTATTTTCACCACTTTAAGGGGAGCCATTCTGAATAAAGGCTCTCATTTCTGTGGTTCTAAGACTTACTTTTTCTTCTTTGCCACTGTTTAAGCTGTCAGAGCCAGCTTTGGGTATGGCAAATGCCATGCTCCCTTGAGCAAATCGGCTGCCATATGTTTTTGTTAAAAAAAAAAAAAATCCAGAAATGCGCAAATCTCTAGTAGCATAAAGATTTTAATAGCAATTTCAAGGACTGTCTTTTACTGTGTTCCCACAAAAATGATAGACTTTGATAAATTGTGACAACTTATCTTGTAAATAGTTTGCCTAGCTATTGTTTCAAACTTCGCTATCGGTTTTTCAGACTCTTGTCACTGTATATCCTTTCCCGTGGGTTGATCAGCAAATCAGAAAGTAAGCCTGGATATGAATTGCTTGTCAGGTACAAGAGGAGACAAGACTGACTTTTTAACCCTCTGTGCAACCCTTGGGGGAAATGAAAGCTACGCCAGCCAGCAAAATGCGCAGAATTTTACTATCCAAAAGAGCTTGAGGAAGGGCATGTTAATTTTAGGGGTAATCTGCTAATCCAGATGCAGAAAATCAGTATTATGGTGGAATATTTATTCCAAAGTGACCCAAGTCCGTCAATGAGCTTTGAAAATCGTTGCTTTTTTGAATGTGATGGCATGAGCAACTTCTGTCATTCGTCTCATTCAGTTCGGTGCCCGAGGCGCTCTAGCTGAGTTGAGACTTACCCTAATGATTCTTAAGAGCAGGGATGTGCAGGTGCGCGTCTCTTCTGTTTCGTAATACGCTCAGGTGTGTTTCTGTTGTTATCAGTAACACTAATGAAAGCTTAATGTCAATTTCTGTGGAGTTGCAAGAATGGCTCTGTTTTCTTAACTTGTAGGATGTGTGCTTAGAGCGTGAAAGGATCTTGTGAAATAGTTGTAAATGAGATGTATGATTCAAAGACTGATTAAACATTCCTGTGGAAGAGCACCTGCAATAGAACGGACATCATCATCCAGAGAAAATGCAAGATGCAGCTGTAACAGAGTTAAAACACAAAGCCGTGTCCCTACGAAAAGGTGCATTAAAATTTTTAAATCTAGTGAATATAGTATAGGGCATAAAAGGCTGCCCATGTTGTGTGTACAAGTTTTCTGTGGTGCTATTTCTCTCCAGACCTGTACTGAGCCTTGTAGGGAGCTGCTGCTGCGTTGCCTGTTGAATGAATTGTGCAGGGTCATTTCTGGTTTTCATTTCAGATATTTACTGGCAATACCGGGAGTGGGAGGAGGGAGAGGAATCCCACTGCTCACTAGTGTAGCTAAGCCCACGATGAACTTAATGTGCACTCCTGCTCCTTCAGAAATGCCTATTTCATCGAGGACTGGCTGGAACTGTGCAAGCAGGATCATTCTTTAAGTTGACACAGCTGTGTGGGGAAGACTTGTGTGTAGGGTGTGTAGCTGTATGTCAGTTCTTTCTAATACACAGAGACACAGATTTTGACGAAGTCTGTGGGAATGGTCAGCAGCCTCAAAGATGCAGCTGGGTCTGTCTTGCTGCATTGTCACAGGAGAGCTCAACTCTTCTTCCCAAGCACATCCTTCTTTCCCAAGAGCGAATATGAACTGAAAATGAGTTGGGATTTACATCATATTGCAGCTTGCAGGGACAGCACGGTGCTCCATCAGGAAGGCTGAAATACTTGGGTTCCCCGTAGCCGCAGATCTGATTTCTAGCTGTGCTGCTGCTGTGGAAGATAACTTCAAGTTTCATGTGGTTTAATCCCAATTTTTAATGCATCTCCTCTCACCTGTCGTCTTTACAATATATAATAATGATGAGGAGAGTTTCTCGTGTAATGAAGAGGAGTTTGTCCCTGTGTTCTTGGCCAAATTAGGAGTAATGCTAATTGTCAGCCTGTGAACATGGGCACAAAGTGGCCATTTTAAATTTTGTACTCTGGTGATTCATCTGTGTAGTAGGTAGAGGGGATCTTGATCATCAGCTGCTTTTTGTCACAGGGAAATCCAAAATGTGGCTTTGGGCATTCCTGAATGCCCACGTATTGTAACACGTCTGGATTTTCTTTATATTAGCAGTTGTTTTTAACATACACATTTAGAGTGTGAATGCTGCTGTGCTTCGTTTCTACCTGAACCAGTACTCTGCTAACAACTATGTGTAATTTTTCTTGGCGCATTCCATTGTGAAATTCAGATCAGGACTGTGCAAAAGAGAATCTTTCTAATACCGTGCCAGCTACCATACCACTTTTTAGCAGTTTTTCGAAGAACACAGGGCAATATGCCAATAATGAGCTTAGAAAGTATGTATGAAGTTCCTGATAATGTGACATGAATTTTTTTTTTTTTTCTCACTTTTGCTCTTCATTTCATCTTAATTAGTCCCAGTAGGGAAGATTGATTTTTTTTTTTTTCTTTTTTTTTCTTTTTTCCTTTTAAAGCCTTGTAGCTAACATCTGTTGGTATTCCTGGGGTCATTCTTGCACTGTCCTATGTTTGACAGTTCTCGTAAAAGAAGAGGCATTTGTTCGTATTGACATTAGCTTCCTCGGTATCTCTCAGTGGTGCAGATGGCCTGTGAATAAAGACATCAAGCTAATAGGCAAGATGACAAGCCTCGATAGCGCTGGTGCTCCTCGTGCTTAAGTGGCAGGGCAGCATAGATTGCTTTCGCTGGGGAGGTGCTAGGTCTGCTGGCACTAAAGCATATGGAATTAGTTAAAAATGCAGCGGGATCCTGGAGAAGAGAAAAGCCCCATGAAAATCCCTGGCTGGCTATAAGAGTTTCTTTTTTTCAATGTAGTATTTTATATTTCCTAGAGTGGCAACACTTAAAAGAAAAGTGTACGCACATGGAAGGGAGAACCCTAATTTACTCTGGTTATTTAGTGATTGTGATTCTTTAATGCATCAAATAAGACATTGCTGGAAGACTTCAGATTACAGGTTGCTTATGTGGTGTTATTAGAAGAAAAATGTGTGTCTTGTGTGATGAGAAAGGTAGAACAAAAAATGCGAATCTAAATGAAGATGCGCAAGATGCGTTGTAAGTGCATATTAAAATATTAGTTTGGGAGTGTTTTGTAAAATGTCGTAGAGTCCCAAATAGGGAAAAACTGTATCTTCCATAGTAGGCATTTATATTGTCCTCTGGAGAAGGCACGCTGGAAAACTTGGCATTTCAAAGTTTTTTGGGGGTAGGATAGAAAGAAAAGCCAGAAATTCAAAGTCTGACAAATGTGAAAGAGAAAGATAATCAAGCTCTCAAGAAGCAGAAGATTAATAAGTTGTTGTAATTTTAATAAGGCGTTTTGCAGAACTAGTGGCTTGGGGATCCTATGTCTATATGGTGTGTAGGTTCTTTTCCTAGGGCTTGTTTGGGATAAAATACAGCTTAGGAAAGCTCAGAGAAATCAAAGGGATTTTGCCTAATCAATGTAGGCTCCCAATTCAGGCTTTTTAAATGAAGCATTTACAAATACTGACTTTAAATATTATTATCATGATGTTAAAACTGGAAAAAGGGGGAAGAAAGGAGCAGAGCTTTTCCCTCCCCCTACTTCGAAGAGGAATAACTTTATTTTAAATAGAAAGACAACATTCTCTCTTCTCCAACAAGGTTTGACACACAAATGCTGTAAAGTTAGTACGCTCCTCTCTAATAAAGGAAAAGCAATCTTGATTGAAGCATTTCCACTTCATGAAAAGCAGAAAGTGAACAAATACATAAGTAAAAGCCAGATTTTATTTTTAAATTCAGTTCCCATTATTGTTATGGTTTGAAGAACCCTCAACAACTTATTGTCATTTAGACAATTATTCTACTACCTGATGACCCGTGTCCACACGGGACGGGGAATCAGGAAAAACAAAGAACCGCAAGCGTTGAAATAGAAACAGATTTAATAGCATGAGACTAAATAATTAACATTAATAATACTAAAGAACCAGTATAAAATATAGAAGGATTATGCTCAGCCCATTCTGTCTGAAGGAGGCCGTGCACTCCCAGCAGTGGACAGCAAATGTGGGACACTGAGAGCGCGGTGGCTTCGGGAGGAAGGGAAGGGCTCAGGGGTCCCGCATCAGGACAAGAAGTTCTCAGGATTGCAGCCATCGTAAAAGAGGAGAAACTCCTCAGCAAGCTTTCTAATTTACATTAAATGTGACATCCATGGTATGAAATAACCCCGTTGTCCGGCTTGGGTCAAGTGCCCAGGTCTCTTTCCTCCTCATCCCTGCGCCTGGCGAGCTCAGAAACACCGAGACCTTGAAACCTGCACACCATAGCTGGCTATGAAGTAAATACTTCCACAAATTCAGACACTAGAGTCTTCTAAAAATGTAGTTTTCCTTAATATTAGAAGAGACCTTACTGGAAAGTAAAGTTACTGAAAGGGAGAATAATCCTGGGTTGCTCAAACCAGGTCAATAATCTAGAGTATATAATTACAAATGGGTGAAATTGTTGTTAAAAAAGCCAAGCAAAAAAGGGCAGTCACTTAAAAGTATTTTGGGCTACGTTTCAACTGCATAAAAAAGACAATTTTCTTCAAGTTGTACGTCTTGAAAAATCACATTTGAATTTACCAAAATCTCAGTGAGCAATGCAATGCAGAAAGATCATGTATATTGTTGCAATATGTTTGAGTCTACTGTAGATAGAACCCGCAGATCGTGTTCTTGTTTTTCAGGAGCTTAGAATCGTCTGTTCTTACTTGCTTTGGAAAGTGTTTTTGAACTTCTCAAGATGAAACGTTATTTCAACTACTTCAAGAAGGGATTTTAACAGTTTTATTTGCTTTTTAATAGGGCTCTGAAGGCAAACACCTGCACCAAGAAATGTTTACGTCAGTGAGGTTTTAGGAGTGTTTGTATCTGTAATGCCTAATGACATAAATGTTGCTGACATTCAGCAATATTTTATTTCTCCTCTGCCTTCTCCCCTCATCGCAACTTTAAGAATTCATTATGGGGCAGCCAAACAATAAGTTTTATATGAGAATCCCAGAACTTTTCGAACGTGAATTAAGCAAGCTTCTTTGTGGACTTCTTTGAAGGAGAAGAGAAAATTGCAAATTACACTTACACAGTTTGTTGAGATTACATGGCATACATTAGATAATATGAAGTGACGTGGGAGCAAAAGTTTCAAGCCTGGCAAGCTTTCAAAAGGTTCAGTTTGAAGTCACAGAACTATTTATTCCAAAAGGTGGACGTTCAAAGAGCTACCTGGTAAACAAAAGAGACTCTTAAAGCAGAAAGTCCATCAAGTGGTTTGGCAGTTGGCACGGCTTTTGTGAAAGGGGTGTGAAGCTTTATAGGAAAAGATTTTCATGTGCACGGTTGGTTCAGGATGCTGCGAGTCCAGGGATGTTGGCAGAAATGGTGTCTTATTCTGTAGCTGTCAGACGTTAAGCTATCTATCGCACTTGAAAGTCAGCCATGACCCAGGCTTGCTAGTGTTCAGCTTGCTGAATTCGAGGACGGTTTTTGCATAAAAGGCCTTGCGTATCCAGACCTGGTGTCTCAGCTCATTTACTCCACTAGCTGGAGAGTTGCTCTTTAGTTGCTTCTTTTCCAGACCTGTTGTCTCTTGCACACCTGCTGAGATAATTTTTCCTTCTTTTCACCTTCTGGTGTCTCTTCTGAGCGCTTCATATGGTACACAACATGGTCCCCAAGGCAGGGGCCGTCGCTGGAGGGACCTGCGTCGCTCTTTCTGAAAATGAAGGACTTTTTCACAGATTTCACTCTTTGCACTTCTTCCTCTATTTCTAACATTAGCAGTGAAGGTAGATCTAATATACCTATTAGGACATCATCTGCTGTGTTTTAGCTGGTAGCTTTGTTTGTGGATGGCTGGTGTAGCTGTTGACAATTTGTTCATATGTACCTTATTGTGATAGACTGTGAAGCCGCGTGATTTCAAGAGGGGAATTGTGTTGTTCGTGCCTGTATCTTGAAGGTGGTGCTAATTGCATAGTCATAAAAGAAATTGACAGCTGTGATGATGATGCTTGAAGACCATGTGGCAAATTAATCCTGAAAGTGAGCGAAGTCTTCAGTTTAATAGTCACATAGTAGGCTCTCTTTCACTATAAATATGATCTGTTTCACACTAAGGAATCTTTAAATCCCTTTGTTACAGATGATTCTGTAATTCTTCAATGGCCCTCAAGGAATGCTCTTTTCAGTCTTTCTTGCGCTCCAAATATGTTTACAGTGTGTCGGAAGACATCCTGAAAAGAGACAGGTTTTTGTACAAATAGGACGTAAAATTTATATCTTCAATTTTCCCTATATGCAGGCTCAATGCTTCTGGCAAATAGAGCTAAATTTCATTTGTGCTGAAGAACCTGGAAAGCTGAGAGAAAGTACAAGGAAAAAACACATCGTGAATTCTTGGTTCTAGCCAGTAGAACTTAGATGCTTATGGATGTACTTGAGGGTTGTGTGTACATACAGGTTTTATAATCAATGCCTATGAATACTATATGTGAAATAATGCAATATTTCATTTTAAGAAAGCTAGCTGAAAAATAACTGCGATTAAAACGGATTACAGAGCATTATTTTGCTTGTAAGTCTGAGCTTCCCTTGGAACTATAGTCAGAGAGCGACTGGGTAGATCTCTTTCCTTAGAGCAGAGTATTACATCCAAGTGGAGAGCTCTGCTCTGTCTTCTGCAGCTACTTCTTCATCTTGACACAGAAAAAAACCCCAGCCATTGTCAATAAGACACAGATTTTCATTTGTGGGTTTATATACTGCTACTGCTTCCTACTTTATTTCATTAGGGGCTCGTTGCTGTATTTTACTGGGATTTATAAGCAAAAATTTTCCATGTAGGCTGGGGTAGGCCCCTTCTCTTTCAGTCACGCGTTCTTTATTACTTGATACTTCCCTTCGTCCCTCAGCAGTCTGTGTTGGGACCAGTGCTGTTTACTGTCTTCATCAGTGACATAGTGGCATTGAGTGCACCATCAGCAAGTCTGTGGATGACACCAAGCCGAGTGGTGCAGTTGACGTGCATGAGGGACGGGATACCACCCGGAGGGACCTGGACAAGCTTGAGAAGTGGGCTCATCTGAACTTCATGAGGTTCAACAAGGCCAAACGTGCGAGGTTCTCCACCTAGGTTGGGGCAACTTCTAGTATGAATACAGGCTTGGTGATGAAGGGATTGAAAGCACCACGGCTGAGAAGGACTTGGGAGTACTGGTAGGTGAAAAGCTGGACACAAGCCAGCAATGTGCGCTTGCGCTCGCAGCCCAGAAAGCCAACTGTATCCTGGGCTGCATCAAAAGAAGTGTGGCCAGCAGGTCGAGGGAGGTGATTCTGCACCTCTGCTCTGGTGAGACCCCACCTGGAGTGTACTGTGTGTAGCTCTGGAGTCCTCGGCACAGGAAAGACAGGTTGGAGCCATGGCTTTTGTTCAAAAACAATGGCTTTTATTCAAAAACGTCTTAAAAGATACGTGTGGTGTTGAAATGAACTAAGTAGGTGCTGGTTAATCTACCCATGGATAAGCTCTGGATGAGATGCTACGTGTAATGGCTGGTAACGTGCTGCTATCTTACAGTTTCGTGAGGTGCTGGAAACCTTTTACCAACCAAGCTATGATAAATTTTGATACAGTAAATGAGCCCTGAGCTCTCAATGTGTTCCTGTCATTGTACAATACTTCTGAGGTCCCACAACGTGTTGCGTGGTGAGAAAGCTCACTAACTTCACTGTATTCCTAAAGCCTCTTTTAAAGTATTCTGACGTAAACCAATAGAAAGCGTGGTTTACCCCTTTGTTTCTTACATGTGTTAAATCTGATATATCACATGCCACTTTCATATCATTAATTTCTTATTCTAATATGTAGGGGTTTTGATAATGGGACTCTTAGCATGCTTCTTTTTTTGTGCTTATTCAGTCTTTTTCTCCCAAATGCGCAAGGTAATTGTATAGCGCGTGATTTTTGAGCTATGTGTTTGCACAAGGATGTGTTTTGCTGCAGCTTCTTTTGATATTCCAAAGGGAGCGTGCAACACCCCAGCAACAATCGGCTTGACGTGATCTCACGGGTGGAGCCCTGCCAAAGTTGGCTTGCGGAACTGAAGTCTCCTGCACCAAGGACTTGCGTGTGTCTTGAATGAAGGGACTAGGTGGCAGGTGCACAGTGAACACCAAGAGATAGTTTTCAGATACGCTTTTTGTTTCCAATGGTGGATCCCATTGACACAGGGTGCGATGGATGCTGCAAGATTTAGAGGGTTCCAAAATATGACTGGTAATAGTTGCGGACACCTCCCTCTCCCCCCACGTTGAGATGCACATAAACAAACACGAAAAAAGGACTTGAATGATTAAGGAAGTCTTTGAGCCACAAACTCGTGAAGCCTTGGAGAATATAATGGGAAAGTTATCACAGGATGCTTGTGCTGTTCTAACCTTTCAAGGCATCCAGAATTGATCAGGCTGCTGTCAGAGTGGCTGAATAGACCTCTTTTCTTCTGATCGGTAGAGCTGATTTTATGATTAACTTAATGTTTAATAATTTAGGAGAGTGATGAGGCTTAGGGATCGAACATGGACCGCTGCATCTCAAGGCAACTTAGGGTGTTCTAGTACGAACTGGTAATAGTTCGGTCCTGTTGTTTTCTTACTCTCCATGGTTGGTGTGTTCAGTGAATGTATGAGACAGTCCAGCACTGGAACTGGGACTAATTGGAACATATGTCGTCAATCATGGGCAAAGAGCTGATGAATACTCTTTCTCAATAAGGATAAATGGAGCAACAAATTAGAGATCTAAATAGAGTTCTGTGAAAAATGATGTTTTGAATTATGTAGAGGCTTGTGTAACCTTATTCTGGGATGTGCCATTTGCAGAGTTTTCCATCACCTCGAATTTGCATCTCATTTTGGACTTGGACAGAAGTTTGGCCAAGCATTAGAATTCAAACTGGGCTGAAGTTGCCAAAAGCTCAGGTCAAAACCACGTAGAGAAACTATCTGATGTTGCAATATTTGCTACACAGGACAGCGGTTGGGATTGGAAAGTATTATGCTGGATTAAGTATAAATGAACCTGAACGGCTGTGGCCCTGTCTAGACAAAGCAAAAGAAATCAATCAAGGTTTGATTCCTTTATGATGAATATATTTGATATAAAAAAATCTGTGAATGACTTTGTATGGTTCCTCCCTGTAAGCTGTCGAGACAGTTGTCAATAATGGTATATTAACAATATATTTTTGCTCTTAATTCCATTGTTTTGCTTCATCCTAACCTTTTCATTAGTTAAAAATTAAATAAAGAAATAAATATGCAACCCCTTGTTATTAGATATCCTCTGTCATCTAGAGAACAGCACAGGAATGTGGAGAAGCCGTAGGAAGAAAGAACTTGTGTTTCTTGCTTGGCATCTTATATATAACATTTCTAGAGGCAGCGCAAAGAGGAAACGTGACGTACCACTCGTTTTTTAACAATTTCAGCAATATTGTTTCTTCAGTGGTTTACGCCGCAGCGTGCAAAGGCATCGTGGCTGAAACGAAAAGGTTTTCCTAAAGCTGAATCTCTACAGACTGTGCATACTGCCCTTTCAGTATGAGACGTTCAGAAGGCAGCTAGTCTTACAGTTGTTGCAGTTTTTTATAATGCATGTATTTGGCAGACTATTTACATTTGATTGAGTTCCGGTTTTATTACTCCTAATTTTTGGTTGCCGTTTCTCTCCAGCACTCATTGTAGCTATTATTATTTTTTGCCATCTATTTTTGCTAAATTGCTTAACTTCTTTGCTATTGTGAAAGTTCTTTTCCATACGTTGAAGTCTGTCACTGTGTATGTATGCAAAACTAACAAGCATCACGCCTTAAACCAAGGAATACTCTTTGTTCTTTTGAGTTTTAGTTTGCGGTGTACGGATTTTTAGGAAGGTTTCTTATTCCCAAAAGTAGCTATGTGAATTTTTCAAAATTTTAGATTTTTTAAAGAAACAAGGTGCAGTTCGAGTTAAGGGGAGGTTTATCTGGTACGAGTCTTTGCATGATATTTGTTTATTGATTCTGATCTACTTGCAAGTAATCCAGTCAGGTCCTCTCAGCTGAAGCCACTTGAAATGTGTATTGGGTGTTTGTAAGGCTTTTAAATCCAGTTGGAAGAATTAGGAGACAGTGTGAAAAGCCTCCAGCAATAACTGCTTCAAGAGACCAATCTGCTTGTGTTGCTGAACGAATTGCTGATATGGACGCAGCCTGTGTGTCACCTTTTGGAAGGGTTTGGTCTGTTAACGTTTCTAGCTTTTTCTAGCTACGGAGAACCGTCTCTTATGTTTCAGACAGTTGTCTCATAACCATAACTACTCTTTTCAAGTAAAGATTAGCTTTCTCGTTAGCAGACTCCTTTGAAAGAATTAAAACTAAGACTTTGATCCATGTTGTATGTGTTGGAACTGTTTATATGTGAACCAGTCTATAGAGTCTTCAAAGCAGCTTGGTAAGTTGGTAAAGTGGATTTAAAACTTTTAAAGGTCTATGAGCACGGCAGACAAGTTCTAACATATTCTTAATCTTAGAATTGAACCTGGAAGTGTTTGTCAAGGCTTAGTCCCTCTACTTGACTTAGTAGGCTCAGTTCTGACATTGAACGTTTTACAAGTTTTACTTCGAGGTGTACAATATATATTTGCTTCATTTTATGGAAACTGGAAGCATGCTGCAGCAGAGCGATTGCAATAGCTTGTCGCTCAGATGTGTATTTAAAGATTCACACCTCCAGTTTTGGTCCCAAGCTGCAGTTCTTTTTTAACTGTAGTGATTTTGCACTCTTTTTGGAAGAGTGTTTTAAATGTTTTAATGTTTTAAAACTAACTATAGCACAAATCGGAAATTTCCACGTCAGGTAAGGATCAGAAAAATTCTTATTTGTTCTTGTTCTGTTAATCAACAGAAATGTACCCACTTATCTTCTATTAATTTTACTTTTCAACTAAAAGTTTTACAATTGGCATGTTGACTGCAATTCTGAAAGTCCGTGTCCATATTATATATTTCTGTCATCAAAACACACTTGTTTACAGTTACCAGATAATTTTTCCCATCTGTCTAACGGTCTTCGAGTATGTATCTACTGCATTTTGGATATTTTTATTTCAACTTTGATGAGTTAGTTTTTACTGCTTCTGCTGTTGCTGGCACTGGAGACAGGTGTCTCTGCATTTTGTACTAATTATTGGTGTAATGAAAGAAGATGGGCCCATCAGACAGTTATTTTTCTGAGACTGTTGTCTAGAGTTAGTTGTCTTGAAAGCTAAATATTAAGAGGTGTAGCATTTTATCATAACGTTTAAAGTGCCTAATGCACTGTGATACTCTGCTAAGTGGTAGTAAATAAATTTTCCCTTTAAGACTGCTTATTTAACTGAAAAAGTCCCTTAAAGGCTTGAATTAGATTCTAACTTACTCTGTATGATTGTTATTCTGAATACTTGTATTATTTCTAACAATAATTAATGGCAGCACGACACAGAAAGAAGTATTGTGTTGTGAACATGAAAACTCCTGCATTTGGATAATGAGTAAAGGAAAAACCATTTAATTCAGATCTCAGGTTAGTTATCTGGTTTACATGGTTACTACCAAATGAAATAGATTAAGAGTGTAAGAGAGTAAATAATCTAACATAAATGAAATGGAGATGCTTTTTTAGGAGACCAAAGATAAGAAATTTCATGGATCTGTAAAATGCGTTCAAATGCTCGTTAAATGTCCAGTTCATTAAGTATATCTGTGGCTTGGGACAAGGCTCAGAAGTAACGGCCGAAGGGCTGAAGCTGCGTTCATTACACATGATGCGTATATGAGCAAACATTAATTTCATCTGGAGTTTTTAAACACATAACTGTTACTGGTAGCACATGCAATAAAAACATAGATTTAACCCAAAGGAAAGAAACTGGGCACTCCTCAGAGTGAAGGATGGGCGATCCCGAGTAACGTAGTTACGGTTTATGCTTCTCTACCCTCACAACTGCTGTTCTGGTGAGCTCTCCACCCTTAACTTGTGTTTCTCTAATCACCATTTTCTCCTAAACATTAGAGGCTTTAGACCTGATAATTTATTTTTTCTTTTAAACTAGCACCCGGATGAAAGCTATGTGGTATCCCCAGCCTCCTTTTTGGGCTCAGTGACTCACAGGACTAAACGTGGCTGAATGAGACTATTGTCTAAATGCCAGTTTCATAAGGCAATAAATCTTGTAAAGTCAGATGAATCTTTTTCATTGACAGGAATGGCAAAAACCTGACTTGATCACGTAAACATTTTAACTTTCTGTCTCAACTTTTTTGACACGGTGAAGTTTTGAGCGGTGAAGTTTGTGCTTGCTCTTTCTAAGATCTGACACAGTTTTTCTGGGGCTTCAGCAGTAACCCATAAAGAATATTTCAAGACTTGACCTTCCCATGGAAGGGCTTTAGCAACCAGGGAACAATTACAGTTTCTGTTCTTGCATTTGTAATTATTATTAATCAGAGTATCAATTTAATTAACCCACACAGGAAAGACAGACGACTGTGATTTTAGGAGTTGTATGAGCATATGGAGTGTGAAACCTCTGTTTCATATTTCTGAACCCATGAAGGATAATATTATGTAGGTGTACATATAGACGTCTTAGACAAGCCTGCGTACGTTTTGCCAGACTGAGCAAATTTTCTTTAGGGCTTATTGAATTTATACGAACAGGTTAGGTGTCTGATTCTTTAGTTCTAGTTACCTGCCTCTAGCACTGTCCAGTGTTCACTGGATGACCCCAAATCCCCAAAATGCAACAGGGAATTAGTGTGGTGTTAGGCATGGGGAAGACCTGTTCCTTGATGTCTCCATCATGACATTTTATTATACTTCTCTTAACATATATAACTGCGGAATGGTGTTACTGGTCAGAAAATTATCCAGTCTGGAGTACCTGCTTGCGTTTGCTCTGATCTCCTGTAGTGATAAAAATAAATGCAGAAAAAGTGTGCAACTCGGGGATATTTCAGCTTCAGTGATTGGAAACACATGTTTCCAAATGTGTTTTGCAAGCTGAAGTACGCTTTCACCCAGAGACCAGCCCAAAGACCTTGTTAGCATATTTTTCAACAATAGTAATAATCGTGTGATGTACTCTTAACAACGAAAAAAGAATGCCAAGAACTTGAGCAGAAAGTACAGATTCTAAGCCAGTGTAAAAAGCACCTCCATTAGCTGCCATTTTATGAATCTTAAACTGTACTGTATTTACCCTTATTAATACAGGGAATAGTAAGGGCATTGTCTGATGTCCATAACTATAATAAAACTTCATTTTAAATCTAGCTTAAGTGATTGCAGCTACCTTAGATCCTGTACCCTTAGAGATGCTCCAGCATGTAGGGTTGCTTGTTCCTAAGTACCTTTTTCTTGTCTCCCCCTTTCCCCTGTGCTTTGGCTTTTTGATTGAATTTCTGCCCAAGACAATGAGGCACCAATGGCATTGTCTTCACCTCTTGCCGCTCGCTGAACTCTACGGGAAGAGTTGAAGAGTTGTGATTGGGGCATGTGGGGTGCTCAGCCCTCTGTTCTGTAACAGAGGCACAATTTGAACTCACTTTCCCAGAAGATTGCTTCCTGATCCTTCAAAGGTGATGGAAGTGTTCAGTGGGATTTTTCAGTCTTTTTTCATAGTGTGCTTCTGTCCTGGTTATTACGGGAATAGGAGATGAATTTTAAGACAGGCTATTTTTCAGCAGCAAGGGGAGTTTGGTATCTTAAGCTTGATCTCCAGTTCTAGTGGGATGTTCAAAGGGTCCAAGTCCCCCAAACTAACACAAAAGATCCAGGATCCCAGTAGTCTCCAAATAGAAAATTGTGAGGGTTTGGAAAGAGTTTGAAATAACGACATTCTCTATTGTGGAGTAATGGGGTGGAATTTGATATGATGGAGCGTAGGCAAGGTTGTGCTCAATTTTGAGCATTAGGCAAAAGTGGGTATTTCTTGAGGCAGGCTTGCTTTCCCCTTGCTTGGATAGTTGTTGGGTTGTGTGGTTTGTTTTCTGGGTTCTGTGGGTTTTTTTTCTTTTCTGTTTTTCATCATACTTGTCGAGACCTGCTACTTCAAAATTTTGTATCTGCATTCTTCTTCCTTGCCCTGTTGGTCGCTTGGCTCACGGTTTAGAAGCTCATGCTGCGTTTCTTCACGCACGCAAAGCTTAATTTAATTAGTAAGCTTATGCAGTTTGAGAGTTGCCAACAAGGATGATGATGCCCAAAACAGTTGTCTAGAAAGCTAAGTGGTCAAATGCTCAATAAAATCGGAAATTAATTAATGGTGTGTAATCCTAGTTTATGAACTATGATGATTAATATCAGAGGGAAGCCTGATTATTTAGTTCAGTAAATACAGTGCTGCCTTGTCATAAGGTAGAGGATACGACTAGCTCAGGAACCAGATTCTAGGTGGAACTGCCTTCAGGTGAGACGTTCTACCCTTTATCTGTTTGAAGTGCCAGCAAAAGCTGGTTCACACCGTTAGGAAAAACTTACTGCCTACACAATCTTGAGTACAGTAGTTGTTGAGAAGGACCTTGTGTTGCCTAGAACTGTTGAGTGATTTACGTCACTAAGGACCAAGAATAATTTTCCTGCAGTACTCAAATATACCGTGTTCAAGGCAGTAGGAGGTCAGTCATACGGAGTCTGGAGTATCAGGACATGAAGGACAATCTCTCAGAAATGAATAATTAAATACAGTGCAATGAAATTAAAATATTGAAGTAGATTGTGCAAGCGTGACCTATTCCTGTTGGCCAGCCTATTGCAGGAAAGTTTTGTTCAGGGTTTGGAAAAGCAAGAATCTTGATGAAAGGGTAGAAACCTGTGGGTTCACTGGTTTTATTTGATTCAGTAGGTGGATCCTGAGAGTGCTATGCGTATATCTCTTCTGACATGTATTTATAAAATGTTTGGCACTCAGTGTCAAATGCTTATATCATCCAATACCTGTGTATTTGAGATGGTGAACGTAATTTTAACAATTTTCGTTATTCATCATGATCATATTTATCAGTATATGTGCATATATATATATTTATTCTTGAGGTTATGTATATTTATGATGACTTCAGCTAAAGATCAAGGGTACCCTTAATTGTGAGGAATCGTTGGTCTGGGAATCACCAGACTGGATAAAACAGTCAAATTGCTAGTAAAAACTTGTCTGTGATATGGGCTCAACTTATCAGTCTAATACCAGTCAAGTTAGAAATGAAGAAAAGCGGAGTTGTCTGTGGAACCTTTGACATTTGCCAACTTGAAGCCTCGCTGTCAGAAAGAGAGTTGCCAGTTGGAATAAACAAAAAGCCTTTTTCAGAGCTGATAAAATGTGTTGGAAGTGGCAGCTAGATTAAAGCCTCCACATCAAAATGAATGCAGAAAAAGCTCTTTTCAGGACTAAAGAGGAGATTCATGTTGTCAGCAGCCAGTCTGAGTCTGGCAAACAACGTAAAGCACTTAGGGCTAGAGAACTTTAATTAGAGCTCTCTTCAGGCTAAACAAAAGTTCTTAGTCTTCATCCTTGATAACTCGCTGATTGGCTTCTGTTGTACCGACAAATATTGATATTAACTTTGACAAGAGTTCATGTGTGTGTGCTGTGCAATCAAGCCCTATATTGTTATCTGAGCAAAATGTTCAGTCTTGTTGGATGCAATGGATAATGTGGGTGATCTGTTGCAGCAGCAGCAGCTCAAAAACAAGATTGTTGAACTTCTGTTTCTTTGTACTGTCTGGGTGCTACGTCTTATATAAAAGAGCCTTCAAGTAATAAATTCCTTTATATTTTATCTTTCCCTCGCAGCAAAATCATTGTGTGTAATTCTTGCTAATGTTTATTGCCATCATGAAGTGAAATGATCTTGGCAAGTTTTGTAGCTAGATCAGGAGTGTTATTATAATCTATTAGTTTCAGTGTCGAAAGAGTTTTAAAAAAGATAATTTGGTTCAAAAGCATGCTCTTGTGACTTAAAAAATTAATTAGAAATACATGCTAACCAATGGTATACTATAAAATGAGGTATATTATTTATGAAATGCATTAGAATTTGATCAGGAATGTTTTAGAAACGATATTTTTCTACTTTGATCAAAGTCTGATTATTTTGACCTTGAGTGAAATTATTAATTTTTTTTTTTTTTTTTTTTTTAGATTGTAAGGAAAGATCCCTGTTTTCCTACTAGTGAATTGGTTTATTTTCCAGATTTTATCTTTTTTTCTCAGTGTATGTCATGCATACATGATGGTGAGGCTAAAATTGAGTATTCAGTACATCTCCAACACAGGAAGTACACCTTTTCTTTGGAGAATAAAGGGATATGTGTTGTTGCTGAGTTGTTACTGTACCTATTGAATGTAGTATGTAGTTATTCCTTTTGGTAGAATTGAGATATACCACACTTGACTAATCAGCAAAAAGAGATATTTCGTGATAGCAAATCTATACTGTTACAATTACCTGCAGAGATGAAATGCTATTTAACGTTTGGCAAATGTTTCATTAAATCCAGAATAAATACCCACATTGTTTGAAGTAACTTTAGGTCCTAGAGAAACCTCATGAATTTGTCGTGTTTGTCAAAAATAAATTTGTCATAACCGTGAAGATAAGAGAGACCTCTTTCGGAGGTCTGTTTGCCAATGATGTTTGTGACGTTAGTCCTCTTATGGAAAGTGTGTGAGTTCTCCAGATACGGAGAAAACTCTTGGAAGATCTTACCATTTAGAAATGTAACTAATACTCTTACAAGAATGTTTCTGCTTTAAAATCCTTATGTGTTTTATCTGCAGATTCTAATTCCTTGGTCAGGAAAAAGAAGCATAAAATGAAGAACAAGACAACTTCAAGACATACATTTCTTTCATCTATTTAAGGCCTTTTAGACAGGCTAACAACAGCAACTTTTATTATATTTCTCATGTTCTTTGAGTATTTATTTATGGTACTCCTTTAGACCAAGACACCTGAAAAATTCCAGTACTTACTGGAATTGTTTGAAGATTTGCGATTTCACTCTCTTTAAAGTGTTGAACGATTCATATGCATTTCATTGTCCCCAAAACACTTCCAACCCCTCCCCCCCCTTTTTTTTTTCTACTTTTTCTGCTTAAGGTAATTCCTTTAGAAATCAGAAGGTGTAGTCTCTTTTCTTAATGAATTGTTTTTCCTGTTTTATTCATCAGGGAGGCAGCTGGTCTTTTCAAGATCTTTGCTCTACGCTTTTCTCGTGTAGGATTTCTTACCTTTGGTCAGGTGTTTTTATGCTTGGCATCATACTTTCATAGTTCAATTTTTCATGTTTTTGGTTTTTTTCTTCTCCATGATCTAAGCTTCTTTTCTTGGAGCATTTCAGAATGGAAGTGACAGTAACTCACAGATCTCTGTCTTCGACTTCCTTCTTGCTGCTCAGATTAGCCTCAAACTGTGGCAGAGAGATTTTAAATTCTGGTTCCTTCTGAAAATCACTATGACCATTGTTTTTTTTTGATAGCTAATATATAATCAATTGTCTCTGGGCCTCACTAAGATGGGTTTTGAAACTAAGGGGGACCATTGGACTTTGCACTAGGCCTTTTGTCTTTCTGTTTTCAGTGACAAATGAAGTGAGAGCTTTTCTTGCCCTGCAGCCCATCTGTGTTGTGTTTGGGAGCATTGTGCGAGTAAGCCGAGGATTTAGAGGGCCTTTGAGTTGGCAATATTGAGTAATTGGAGGAAGCTCTTCTGTGTCAATGTTGTTGAACCTGTCAAGCACTATTTGCTTGGATTTGCACTGACTATTTCCAGCCCAGACTGGGAAGATCTAGAAGATCAGGAAGATACAGAACATTATCAACACAAAACTTCCTTTAACACTTAACTTTCACCTCCACAGTGGGTGCTGTGCCATCCTTCAGCAGCACTGTGTCTCAATTCTGGTGTTCAGCATCTTGTCAGAGAAATGCTCTCTCAGTTGTGGTGGAAGCGCTCAGGTCCAGTCTATGGAGAATGCTTAATTACATTAAGGATAGTGTCTAGTGTTGTGAGATTCCACATCATCCAGGATTTAACAGGTTTATGTCTTCCAATGGATTTCCAGAGTAAATAGTAGCTACCGTAGATGACAAAGAACTGATGTAGTGTGCTTAACTGCAAGAGGAAAAAAAATAATCCCCAAACAAACCAAGCGATGCAGTCCCCACCTCACGGGGGTTGGCCAATGCCCAGCTAGTTCCCGAGCAGAAGATGGCTGACGTACCTAAACCCACCTCCTCGCTGGCTGACTGCTGAGCAGGATGTTATATGGCCTGGGGTATCTTTTTAGTTAGTTTGGGTCACGTGCCTGCTGGTCTCTCCTCCCAACCCCTTGTGCACACCCGATCTATTCACTGCGGTGGCAGAGCGAGAAACAGGGAATGGCTTGACGCTGGGCAAACACTCTTCAGCAATGGCTAACACATTTGTGTCTTGTCAGCAGCGTTTTGGTCACAAATCTAAAACACAGCGCTACGTAAGCTGCTGTGAAGAAACTCCGTCCCAGCCAGACCCAGTACAATTTCCTATTTCCCTCTTCTCTGCCCCTACTCTGACTTTTTAATTTTAAAATGCGCTGTTCAAAGCTAAGAAATATAAACAGGTTGAGAGGTGTAGTTAAGTGGAATAAAGATAATAACCAAAGGAAAAGAAAAAAGAAAAGTCTGTATATTTAGTATCCTAGATTGGTCAGAACCTAACTCACTTGACAGATAATTGCCTGAAAAGCAGCGTCTTTGATGTTAAGCTTCACTGAAGTAGAAAGTAAGTTCCTCAGCTGCTTCCCAACAGTCTTTGGGTGGTCTGTTGCTGTCTGATGCTGAAGCACCCTCTCACCCTGCAGAAGGTTTTTTGGTTTTTATCNTGGGAGGGAGCTGGAGCAGCCAAATACAGTTTAAAATAAACAACTTCTAAATTAAAAAGAATGTTAAATACAGATCATCTGCTCAAACCATGACAGCAAATTTGATTCCTTCCTCCTTTTACCTGATGGAGATGCGCCTGCAGGACTCGCATCAATTACCTGTCGACATGTGGAAAATGATTGATGAGCTGCCTCAGGCACTGGAGTATACTTCGTCAACCACTCATAATTTATACATCTTATCTCTGCCAGAACAAAAGACAGGACAGCATGCACACTGAAAGGGAGAGAGAGAAAGAGGGAAAAAAAAAAAAAAAAAAAAAAAAAGAAAAAGGAAAAAAAAAAAAAGGCTGTTTGGGTTCCAGTACGTTGCATGAGTTGATAACATCCATGGCTATCTATTTGCTCCCTCATCAGACGTGTCCTGCCACTTTCTAGTGCGGCTGCTTGGGTTTGCCAGGCTATCAGGCCATTCCCTGCTGGAAAGATGCTGACGCAGAAAGCATGGAGCAGTCTAGAGTTACATTTTAATTACACTACTATCTACGAGAGTCTCTGGAGCACTGATGTTTGCTCTGACCTTTTGTTTTAATCAGCACTCTCGGAGCATGCCGTTAACCGCCACTGACAGAGATTGATAATTTATACAGTGGGGTCTTCTTAAGAAGCTTTCATTTAGAAGCATTATGGAAATCAGATACTTTTACTTTTGCATTCAGACATCATTTTAGAATGTACTTCAGATAGGTGAGTCTCACAGTTACATAGAAACCAAATTTGAACTTTGACCTCAAACTGTAATTGAACCCAAAATAATACTTTAAAATATTTTAGGGGGGATAAAATATTATTTGGATTTCTTGGAGGCTCTTGAAGCATTTTCAATCAACATCTTTACTCAGTACTTGCTAAGAACTTGCAGATAAACCTCATATTTCAGTCTACCTCATATTTCAGGAATAGCTATTAATTTTGGGGGGAGGAAGGAGGCTTGTTTGAGTGCCAAGCTGAGACAGTGCGAACAAGACTGATTTCTAAAAACACCTGGTATTTAGTGCCGTTCAAGTGTCTCAAACTGAAAAGCAAAAATCTCTTGTAAGTTCAGAAAATTTTATTTTCGAGGTTAATATATTAATGAAATTTAACGTGATCATTTCTCCACCCGGATAAGATGGTATACTACCTCCTCAGTGTCTGCTATGTTGGGGACAAATGAAGCCTTTTACGGATTTTACCCTGTGTTTGGTTGGAAAGTTGTACTGAAGTTGTCTGCCAGTCGCATTCCTCCCTAGTATATGATTGTAAGCATCTATGCTGTTCTGAACCCCCATATACAAAAGCAATTGGAATTGAAAATGTCGTGATACAATGTTTTGGAATATTGGAAGTTTCAGTAAATGTCATGCGCTGTACAGTCCCGTGGTATATCAAGTCCAGTGCTAGTACACTGGTAAGTTTGGTTTGTATGGTCATATTTTCAGGTGTTTCTCCTGTCCTCTGTTGTCGTCTTACTATTTTTAGAAGCAATTGCCCAGACATGTCAGGATGTTTTCCAGATTCCTAAGAAATATTCAATTTATGCGTGTGTATTTTCTGACACGGTGTTTTAGCACGTCTGGATTGGATGGGGTTATGTGGCATCTTGAGACCAGCTTATAGAAACTGTTGGTCTATAGCTCAATGTTTGAAGAATTAGATGGTGTAACAAAGAATGCACCTGGGTATAGACATAATTTTCTCAGTCATAGTTTTACTTTACATAGTGAAAGTGTGAGCAGAGCTTTGAACCAAATAGATCTGTTTTGTCTATGTTTTTTATGTCAAACTGCGCCGGTAACAGTTTTCTTCCCTCCTACCATGTTGCACATCCAACAGTGGATCAGATTACCAAGTCACAAAGCATTAAATTAATTACCACAAGCCCAAACCTGTAGTCATGCTTGGACTTCAGCAGCAATTAAGTATGCACAATAGCTGCTGGTTGTTTAATTCCCACGTGGCTATTCATATATTGTTTAAAATGCTATTTAGTTGTCTCAGCTGCTAGAAAAATGTGACTATTTGTACCCTAACTAAATAGAAGACTTCTCTGTCCTGATAACAGCATATATATGTTTGTGCTTCCTTTTTACCAAAATAGACCTAAAATTTAGAATTGGTAAATGCAGAAGCAAACAAGAAAGAGGTTTTATTCTGGGGCTGGCACTGTGACCTTGCCTAGGGTGAGAGCCAAATGGGTTTAGCGACAGAGTATGAGAAACTGGGACTGAAGAAAGCAAATGAAAAGTTTTGATCAGACAGGTCGTCTTTATGATTACAGGTAGCACAGTAAACTTGCCGCAGCCCTTTTAGTAAAAACAAAATGGGAATTGCTTTCTCAACTTGTTAAACCCAAGAGACTAATAAGCGGTGAGACAGAAACTTACTTTTGCCCAAGTTCTGAGCAGTTGCAAGCTTGCTTTGCTTGGGCTTCAGGTTGAAAAAAGCTAATAAATGTAGTCCGTGTCAGCCTCAGCCTGTGAATCCAACTTCTCAGCAGGGTTTATTAGCTTCAGTATAGCACAAGTGTAATACAGGGTATATGACAATTTTTGGGTTGGTGTGGACAGGGTGAGTTCCTTTCTGTCTGTGATGCGGTGCGTAAGCACGCTACGGTCTTTTTTTAGAGGGGGAAACAGCTGAAAGTCATAGAACTAACATGCACTGATCAGTATGAAAAAGGATTTCATACTATATTGCATTGAGAGACAAGAATAACTATTACAAAGGCAGTTTAAAGAGGTGGCGATTCCCACTCAGTGGGGGCAAGAGATTTCAGTGTGGGAGAAGCACTTGTTTCTTCCCTCGCCTTCAAGCTGCTGTATCGCCTCGAACAAGATACTTATACGTGTGCTTTATGCGATTTTTTCATCTGTCTTGTCAAGTTAGACTGTATGCTGTTCAAGGCAGGGCCTGCGTGCCATTCTGGGATTGTGACGAGCCCAGCACTGGTGGTATCTGACCTTGGATAAAGCGTGCAGGTGTTGCTCTAATAGGAATTAATAACAGTAACGGTGTCTTTGGGTGATAGGAACTACACTGTTCCTGTTATGTATGACAGATCAGTAGCAATCATTTAAAAAAAAAAAAAAANAGGTCAACCAGCTCTGTGAAAATCATGGCTAATTACCGGGGTTATAGCTGCTAAGCTATGAAAATAGCACCGTCGTGTCGTTTCTGTGCCCTTTTGTCCTTCTAGGCAGCAGACCTTCGTTTTGGGAGCACTCTAACTTCTAAGGAAGCTAATATTCCTTGCCAGGTAATGCCATGCTTATGAATTTTGACAAAAGCACATGTTTTTTATCCAGGTTGTGTGAATGGTGTTTGAGCGCTGTGGTACACCTTCCCATAGCTACCTCTCTGCTTTCCCGTACTCCTGCCCCCCCAAGCCTGCATCCCCTTCTCTGTGCCGCATCACTCCTCGTAGATGTCTGAAATGGACTTTGAAAAGAGGGGAAAAAAAAAAGGTGTCCCTACTTTGTTTTTAAGTATTTTATTTCTTCCCAGTGCTGAGCTGCTTTTTTGTTTTTGTTGTTTTGTTTGACGGGCTGCTTGTAGATAGAACAGTTTTCCATAAGGAATTGAAATCATACATCAAATGTATTGTTTTATATGTAAGCCACTTGAGAACAATGAAAGCAGTTGCTGGAACCCAAATACTATTACAAATAGATTTATTGTAGTATGTTTTCTCCCACCTTTTTCTAGAAGTTATTACTTTAATCTTAAGAATTTATGTAAGTAGGCTTGTAGCTTTTATATGCTTTATGCATTCACTTTTGAGACTTTTTAGCTATTTAGTGGCATGGTGCTTAAAACAAGTGTTATCAAGGAAATAATTTCAGCTTTACATCATTTTTTTTTTTTTTATTTCCTTCTGAATGCTACATATAAAATAGCCAGATGGTAATATAAAAGAGTTATAGTAAATGTCACGGAAACTTATCTTCACAATGCCCTTTAGCTCGGTGTGTTCATCTCAACCTACAAACATCAAGAGGAGATAAAGATGTAATATCCCTTTGTCACAAAATTATATAAAATTTCAGTGTCTCCAAACTTTAAGTGTATCTAAGAAAAAACTTATGAGTAATATGTGCAATTAAAGTCATTCCCAGTATTTGTAAAAGAGGAGAAATGCTTTTAAACTGCTCTCCCCTCCTCGGCAGGGACAAAGCTGTTTTGAAGTGAGAATAATTCCCAAAGTATAATTATGACAAACTAGATCAGATGTTCCTAAGAGAATACCTCTTTATTTTTCCGTCATTTTAACATTGCTCCTAAGTTGGATCTCAAAGGGGGAGAAAGTTTTTGACATATTTTTGACCCAGAGCTTAATACATTCAGTAAGCATCAAAATGGAACAACACATTTCATTTACAGGAATATCTTAAATGCTTTAGTCACCGTACTGGACGAACTAGAGTCTTGATAATTTTCTTTTTTTTTTTTTTTTTTTTTTTTTTTGGTCTCTTGATTTCAGAGGATACAAGATTGCCAATTACTCAGGAAATACACTTGAAGTTCACTGTGTTCATAGCTAAAAAACCTGCTGATTAGATAGTTGTTATGAAAGTGGTGTGTTTCCCCAGCATTTATTTCTCACACTTGCAGTCCCGATAGCCGTGCGTATTACAGTGGCGTCAAATGGAGTTGTTACTGATCTTAATTTATTTTAGGTGAGCTATCGGGTGAAATGTAGTACTGATGAAGCTGATCATACCGTAGAAATGCAGCATTCTTTTTGAATACTCAACCGATGTCCAAGGAAGTAACAGAAATGGTCGGTAGGTTGTGAAGCCGTACTCATTTGTCATAGTTAACAGACACAAGATTATTAAACCTCTCTAAGTTGCCTCCTGGAGGAGGTGGTTACAGTCTTTCAAATGTTGTAGCTTTCTGCAGAATGACATGAAGAAATCAGAGAAGTAAATATCTCAGTGAAAAAATAATAGTAATGATCAAATGAAGACAAAACCCATGAGAAACAAATTAAGGAGGCTAAAAAAGCCAAAATTGTAGCTGTGCTGAACTAGACTGGTAATCAAAATGTTGTGATTGAGCAGTGAGCAATTTCCTGCTGTCTAGGGCAGTCCTTACCTTCTCTGTGAGAGTGGCACAGAATTAATTGTTGTATTTCAGGAATGCATTTCTTGCGGAGAAGCAAAAAGGCTATTTTACTTTATGGATCTAGTTGTCATGTAGCACCATTGAAGTTTGCTGAAGTGATGTCAGCAGCATCTCAGTTTTGCTGTTAAGTAACCCTCTGCCTTGAAGTATATATTTTAGTTAAAATTTGGAGGAAAGCGAGGTACAGGTTTAATGTTAGTCTTACTCCTACCTTATGGCCACTGGAATATATCTTTTTAAAAAAAATTTTAAAATCTTTCTGAATTTCTTAGACTGAGGTGGAAAACAAATGCCATCTGATGCAAGAGTGGACCTTCTGCTTGTTTGATGACAACTCCTTTGAACTTGTTTCATAAAGGAGTCAGAATGATACCTAACTGTACCTATAGTATTCTACTACCTTGTACTGTAGGGTTGATACACAGGTAGATCTATGATTTGACAATTCTTTTTTTTTTTTTTTTTTTTGTAANTTTTTTTTTTTTTTTTTTTTTTTTTTTTTTTACATTATGAAGAATCTCATGAGTGCTAGTTGCTACTGCAGCAGTTTTGTTAAGATCTCTTTTATTAATTAAAAATTAATTGTTACTGGAGGGACAATGGCTGTCCCGTGGACACCATAACAAAGCAAATCCAAACTACTTCCACGGCTAGCTACTAAAAACTCTGAAGGGAGGGTGATCTGAAATAACTGTGTGAGTGTCACAGGACCTTTTGACATTCTCTATTTGGCTTTTTCTCTATTAAACGTTTCTGATAACAAGTCCTTACTTGCACCGTGTTCTACCAGTTTTTCTCCTCAACCTTTGTCCTTAAACACTAAGTTTTCCGTGGCCCTTCTAGCTTCCACATCTTCCTTGCTGTTGAGGATAAGAAGTTATTTCTTTCTGTCTGACGAAACCTGCAGGTCGTATCAGCTTCTTTACAACACTTTTTGGAGGGAAGAAAAGATTAAACCACCCACTTTCGGCACAGTGTCTTTACTGGTCAATAAAGCTGATGTGAAGAGGAAACAGATGTGTAATGCTTCTTCACTCTGCTTGTTTTGTGCCCGTTTTCTCTCAAGGGCATCACAACACAGAACGTGGGCGCAATGAAATATAATAGAGCTTGTAATGAAAGGTGGGACTGGTGATGTCAGACACTTGCATGGGTGTGGGTCAGTGGATTCCTGTTTAGTTAGCTCTGATTTCTAAGCATTAATCCTTTACAAGGAAGTTTTCACGCAGACTTTCCGTCTCCTTGGGATTCTGTGGTTGCGTGGTAAGTGTTATATCCAATCTTACAGAAATTTTGCTCATTGGTTTTGGCTTTCCATTTTCCATTTTTTTTTTTTTTTTTAAGAAATAACTATAGGCACATGATCTAGGCTGAACTTGTTATGTAGAGAAAGGGGGGCGGGGATCATCTTCCCATTTTTTTTCCTTTTAATCCTGGAGCAAACGGTAGACGCAACAATTCAGAACCTGAGCTCCCATTTATTTTCCAATATGTAAGAGAATTTGAAATGTAGTTTCGAGTTTCAGGTCAAGAACCTCAATTAGTGCCCTGTGGCCACAGAATATTCCTAAAAAATTAAAGTTGCCAAGTTAGAATATATTTCTGGAAGTAGCCAGTAGCAAAAAAAATCACAGAAGCAAAATGCTCTAATTCCTAATAAAATATGCTGTTGTGATTGGCCACCTTGTAACTAATGAAGAGATTTTATATAAATATATGTGTGTGTAGTATAATACAGAAAAACAATCCTCCTTCACCATATAGCTTTAGAGGCAAATGGCTTATTGTTTTTGCATGCATATCAATAACCAAAAAAGGGAAAAAGGAAGTCTGAATGAATGATACATGAGGAAAATGAGCATATAAACAGCATTTTCTGTTTCATTTTTTGAAAATACGAGTAAACGTGTATTCAGACTACTGTTTTCTGTTGACTAGTCGAGAGACATTTTTCTGCGTTCTTTCAAGAAAATTTGGATGGAACGTAGGTGCACTTATTTCACATGATCACATGATGGAGGTAACTGTATTTCTGTGGGTATAGTAGTTCTTTCATTTGATTCTTATTTTCAGTTTCCCTAGTTTCTACTTTAGAGAGCTGCCGAACCCAGCATCCTGAATCCATTGTCTCTTTATTGTGGTGCACGCAAGGAGAGGAGAGCAGTTTTAACCTTCCAATCTAAAGTATAAAAAAATTGGATTGCACATTCGAAGTGGAATGAAAATGATGCATAGAGAAGTAGATCATTTTACAGGCTACTGTTCTATTTTATGGAATGATAAATAATGATGTAAAATACGTTTTCCTTTGCATGTTTAAATTGCTCAGTGTACATAACTGAATTTAAAATAAATTCAAAAATGAGTGCTCAGCCTTGCTGCAGGACTTGGAGAAGTGCTACTGTCTTTTTGAATAAATAAGCTGCGACGAATACAGCTTCTTGTTTAGACCTTAAATTTTAACTGGACTTTGACAGACTTAAATTTAATCTGGGCACTGTAAGAGTCTATACTGTCACTATTTGTCTGCTGGGTTTCAAGTGACTGATTTCTCCCTCCCATCCCCCAGCAGTTTCCTGTACCTTTCTTTCAAGAGCCAGCTACGCTATATAAACTGACTGACTAATTTCTTGAGGTCTATAAACTTGTACTTGGGTTTTTGCTGGATTTGTGACTGAAGCAGTGTTGGTAGCACACGTTGTTCCGGCTGAACAGTGCTTGCCCAGCTTGTCCTGGCTTTCTCTCTTTGCCAGGGCACCAGGCTGGCAGCGTGCAAGGGGCTGGAGGTGACATAGGTGGCACTAAACTTTGATCATGAAATCAGCAACATCAATTCGTCTAATTCATTTGCTTTAAAAACTGGGAAGAGATTATAACTCCACCAAGAAAACCATGTTAAATCAGCGCTAAATAAAAGAATTTAGAAATCCTTCCTTGCACGTGCACTTTTCCTAAGTGTGTGGTGTTAGTGCAAATTAAACCTTTTCTAAAGAAATGATTACTTTGCAGGTGGTGCATCAGAAAAAAGGAAAGTTCAGTCGTTTTATTTTGGTTTATGGAACTTGTATTACCTTGTTATTTTGCCTTACTCTTTTTTTGCCTTTGGAGTGACTCGAGTTAACACAAATTGCTTGTTGTGAGATTAGCAAACTCAAAATGGATCTTACAGACCAATAGGGAGTGTTAAGGGATTACTAAACAAACACGTTTTTCTGCACTTTTCCTGCTATTTTCAACTACGTTCTCATATAGTAGAAAACTATTTTAAGTACTGAGGATCGATGCTTGTATTCATTCCCTGGTACTAGTATGAATGCCTGACTGTTTGAAGGGTGGCATTATTTGGTTTATACGTGTGTGCACACACATATATTTGACAACATTGTGAGAGAGTAAATTAGCAGCAACATCCTTTGGGCACTTTTCTTAAAAACAAGACAACTCCGTTCACTGGACACTCTTCTCCCAGCAATGTTTAGCCTCGTGACTTGCTATTTGTGAGACGCGGGCCTGAGTTAACAAGAAGAGTTTTATGTGGCTAAGAAAAGGGTTTGATTGTTCCCAGAGATTTGAATGCTTGATAGGGTAGACGTGGCATAAATGTCTTGATTTTCACTTTATTTTAGAACGTGTGTCACACTGGCTTGTAATTTTTAAAGCTTCAGCTGTGAGAGAACATATTGGTGTGAGAGTGATGTCGCAGCATGAAAAATCTGGAGAGGCTTCTCCTGTGATTACTCATTTAAGTACATCTCAGCCATTGGCAGAGGCGTGGAGGAGATGGCCTCATGTGTCTCCTCTACCTTCTGTGAGTCTATGAGTGGTAGGGCAGTACAGGAGATCAGCAGTGAGTTTATTGGCAGTTGCAGAAAGACGAGGCACTAAAAATGCCTGCACACCCTAGATGTGGTTATACGATTGCATGTGGCAGTCACCTGTAGAGATCACACTTGAACACTGGGAAATTACTTGTTTTCCCTCCTTCTGCTGGTCCCCCAGGAAAATATACCTTTCACTGTTGAAGCTGATACCTCGTAGTTACTCAGGTGATCAGTTTTCGTTGCATTCCTAAAGTAAAAACAGTATGTTGGCGTGTGCGAGAACTGATACGCAATCCTTCCTTCAGTCGTTTCTCACCTCTTAGGACATCTGGAGCAGAACCCTTCCTTTTCCCCGCTCCTTCAAATTTTATATCAAAGCTTTGTAAAGAAATTGCAATGGGGAAGAGAAAAAAACTATTTCGGAAAGGTATTATGCATTAAAATAAGAGCTGCCCAGCCTTGATATTCGGCCAGAACTGGGCAAAGAACTCAAACTTTGGAAGGCTCAGGGAAAATTCTACAGTGTTTCTGTTTTATAGCACATTCTGTATTTTGAGATAGGTACCAAGAGGTTTTCGCTTAGAGTATATATAATCCATCTAGCGCTTTCAAAGGAATCTAGAGCAGTTAATTACTCAAGTTTAATGGGAGATTTGACTTGGAATTGGAAGTATTTCTAAAAATATACCATGTTAAAGAAAAGCATTATTCTGACACTGTCTAAAATGTAATTGCAGGTTGCTTTGTTTTTATACAGGAAATAACATTAAAACCAAAAAGTGTTGAAACTCAGCAGAATTTGGGCATGTAAGGGGGAGTTCTCTTTAGCCTTCTCTGAATGCCCTCAGAAAATTAAAAAAGTTCTTACAGTGTATAAGCTGGTGCAGATAACATCAGGATATGGCCTGGATTCACCAGTGCAGCTTCAGTCGCTGGCTGAATTTAGTGCAATAAACCTATCTGAAGATTCCTCACCGAGTAAGAGCAGCTTTGGTGTAAGGAATTTTGCCATGCCTTAGGAACAGGAGGGAGGAGGAGAGTGTCGTATGCTTCTCTGTTTACTTCACATACTAAATATCTTTCTCTAGGGCTCCTTAGGAGTATTCAAAAAGCACTATCTTGAATGCATAGTGGAAAAGTGCAAACTGTATTGTGGTGGTTCTCGTATCACTTGATCTAACTTTACTAACATTTGGGAATAAAATTGAATCCTTCAAAAAAACGGAAAATTTACTTTGTCTTCTCTACGAGTTACCCTGGTAACTGCGGATTGCCTTATTTGTTGAAACACATCCGATATTGACACGTCTCAAAACAGAGTTTTGAGTTCTCACAGTTCTCTGTGAATGAAGTTTGAGGCAAGGTTTTGCGTTGTGGCTTAGGGGATGTTATGCAGTTGATGGAGCAAATTTAGATGTTGTAGAGATGGCATATGTTTGATGGAAGTGCAAGTAGAAGCCTGAACAAGTTTCTTCTCTCAGAGGAAGATGAGGGTCTTTAGCAGAAAATGTGGAATGCTTTTTATGCATGATCTCACCTTAAGTTTTGAGCATGTTCAAAGCAATCAAGCCATTTGCTAGAAGGGCCTTTCTTTGCCAGTCATAAAGGTGTCAGTTTTGGGTATGTTGCCTTATGGTAGAGAGAAGAATTTCAGTAATATAGGATAGCTTTCTGCTCCAGCTTATTTTCACAGACGTTCCAGTGAGAAAATCATGCAGTGAGGCATACAAAAAGAAGCTATGCAGTAGGAGGATGGATGAGAGGATGGTATTGTACAATGAAAAAGCATAGACAAAAGCAAAACATAGAAAGTTTAAAGGAATGTTAATGACGCTTTTGAGAGGATAGGAAGATTTGTAGTAAAAATGTAAAATTCGGTAAAATAAGCTCTGTAGATCAGTTGTGTTTAAATAAGTTGTATAACAGTATGTAAAGAGTAAAGAAGTTTTTTTGACGTTGCAGGGCTATACGATATTGAATCCGTAGCAACAAGAAGAAGTTTTTATTCTCATTTGTCAGCCACAACAAAATATTTACATACTGTGTTGTCCTGTTAGAAGATGTGGCTACTTAGGGTATTACTTACGTGATTATGCACTTACGGCATTACAAACTGGAGAGAAAGTCTTTTTCTCTTGTGGCGCTCGTTCATGTGTTGTGGGGTTTTCATTGCGGTTTTCTTTTTAACATTTTCTTTACTTTGCTGTATATCCCATTTTATTAGCGGTTTCTTAGATTTGCCCATTGCATTGGGCAGCTGATGAAGGGAAACAGACTATTTGTGAAAGTTACTACTTTTATTTAAAACCAAGGAACGCTCCGCCTAACAAAGGACAAGGCATTGTAACTCAAAGTATATATTTAAGTTGTCTGTATTAAAGTTTGAAAATGGACTAAACAGTTAAGGTCTGAGACTATATTGTGTTTATCAACTTTATTGCGGGGTTTTTCATTCCGCAATCATAGACTTTATATAGGATATTAGGTGTCTGTAGCGATCTGTAGAGAGTAGCTGGGATGTTCATTAGTTCATTTAAAGGGAAAAAAGTGAGTATAACTTGCTTTAAATTTAAAAGCTGTCAATTTTTTTTAATCTGAAAGGCATCTGTCTAAAATGTAGCCGTTTGAAGAGAAGGATAAGGGCTGTCAAGCTACTTCTCCTGGGCCGCTTGTGTTCGTGCTTCATCTGCTTTGTTTGACATCTCTAAACAACTCTTTAAAAATGTCGATTTTGGCATGCTCCACAAAGGAGAACTGAAGGGTGTTGTTTAAGTTATTTGGGCCTTCTCTGTTTTTCTTTCTGTGGCACAAAAATGTGCATTTTTTTCCTCCGCCTTTCCCCCCAACAAATGTGTGTTTTAGCCTCAAATGACCCTGGCATCTTAACATGTCAGAGTGTTAATAAAGCACTGAGGCTGTCATAATGTGGGGTTAAATAAAGTCTTCATGAGCTGTCTATTAAGCTGATTTTTTGTTTGTCACTTTCTGTAGTTTCTTTATGGATGCAGCTTGTCTTGGTTTGTGGGCAGCCAAGCAAACGGGCTTTGTCTTTGTTCACTGCTCTGTTTAATTCTCCCCCTCATTCATTAATCATCCCTTTGACTATTTATACCAATGGCAAGTATAGCTAACACACTTAACGTTTTCCTTTGTCTCAGTGGCACTCTTTGTGCAGGCCGGAGGAGGGCTAATTATTAACTGTAAAGTGACATTAAAAACCCGTAGATAAGCATACAAATGCTGCATCCAGTGAAATGCAGCTTTCCC
>VZSF01008164.1:0-50430 GCA_013398295.1 Chionis minor
TCCAATTCGTTTAGCCACTTATGTCAGCACAAGAATCACTTTACCACTTAATCAAGCTTAAAATTGGAGAGAAAAAGAACCTCTTTCTTCTGATAAAATCTATATTGTTCCTAAAAATAACCTTACTGAAAGTGAGAATAGCATAAGTCAGGCAGTCAGTTCTACTGAAAGAATAGTGATTAGGAAAGCAGCCCTGATAGAACTGCAGAAAAACTTGATACAGCACAATTTTGTCCACAAAATTAGCGGTGCTTCAAGTAACTTAGTTCTTCTCAAGTGCTGTCATTGTGTGGACCGAAACCTGAGTCAAGCAAATCTTCATAGAATAGTTAAGCATTTTGAAAACACATCTGTGTAGAGTATTGGAGTTTTATCCTTCTTCATGATATATTACAAAGGATTTTCAGTAAAATAAAATGGAAAACATTCTTAATCTGTTTTTTTTTTTCCAAATAAATATTAGTATTGGTCCCAAATATGCAACACAGCAAATAGAAGTGGAAGGAAATATGTAATACAATTAAGTATTTCTCAGAAGCTGTGTGCTGACCATAGTAAATGCGTCACAAAAGGTAACGTGGAGTTACAAAACAGAGAAGTTTATAATAGAATCTGAAAGAAAGAAAATGTTGTTTCTTTACAAATATATTTTTACCTTCCACAACCAGATAATCCTGAATTCACCCAACACAGGTTCTGTGGGTTAGCTGTGGCATAATAATAACATTTTCTATCTTATTGTAAATGAATGTATTGAGAACCAGAACTTTTTAAAGAACATATTTAGTGTGACCTGTTGTTATACATATATGTCAATCTTCTTCTACAAATATCTTATCTATATCTTATAATCACAGGTTAAAAAATAAGTCAGTGTATTCACTAGTTTTCCTAAATGTTAGAATAATATAAAGAAAAATACTGATTACTTCACAAAGGCCTTTTTAACGCCTTGTACAGTTTTGAGAGACCTTATTGCCTCGTGAGGGGTGTGTATGCCTAAAAAGTAATTAATTATTCACAGAGAACATATTTTTGTCTGAGTGATGATGTGTTGTGTGGAACTGACTAAAACTGAATAAGCAAAAAAGCTTATTCTCCCTCAGTCTATTCTTCATAGAATCAATCATCATAGAATCAAAAAATATCTTCTTGGAAGGGTCCTCAAGGATCATCTGATCCAACCTATCTTAGCAAAAGCACCATCTAGATAAGATGGCCTAGCACCCTGTCCAGCTGAACCTTAAAAGTGTCCAGTGTTGAGGAATCCACCATTTCCCTGTGGAGATGATTCCAATTGATGATTTTTCTCATTGCAAAAAATTTTTCTCATGTCCAGTTGGAATCTCCACAGGAGTTAACTTGTACCCATTACGCCTCATCTTTTCCATATGACTCCTTGTAAAAAGGGAGTCTCCATCTTCTTTGTAGCCACACTTTAAAGACGGAAATGTGGTGATAAGATACCCCCTAAGTCTTCTTTTCTGAGGGCTGAACAAACCTGATTCTCTCAGCCTTTCCTCATATAGCAGGCTTCCCGATCCTTGAATCATCTGTGTGCTGGCCATAGCAAATGAGTCCTTCTCTGGACCCTCTCCAGCTTGTCCACATCTTTTTTTGTATAGTGGGAACCAAAACTGAACACCGTATTCCAGGTGTGGCCTAAAAAGCCTGAGTAGAGTAAGGTAATGACTTTATGTCTACTGGTGATGCCCTAGTTGATGCAACGCAGCATCCTATTGGCTTGCTTTGCCACAGCAGCCCACTGTTCACTTGTATTGAGCTTATTGACCACCAGACCCCCAGCTCCCTTTTCACAGAACTGCTCCCCAGCCAGGTAGGTCCCAGCCTGTGCTGCACTCCTGCATTGTGTTTTCCCAGGTGCAAGACCTTACACTTGTCCTTGTTGAACTTCATAAGGTTCTTGTTAGCCGAGTCTTCCAGCCTATTCAGGTCTTCCTGCAGCATGTCTCTCCCTTCTGAAGTGTCCACTTCCCTACTCAGTTTGGTATCATCAGCAAAGTTTGTCAGGGTAAACTTGATCCCGTGATCCAGGTCACTTCTGAAGATATTAAGCAGCATTGGGTGCAGTATCGATCCCACTTGTGACAGGTTGTCAGTTTGAAAAAGAGCTATCTACCACCACCCTTTGGGTGCAGCCTGGCAGTCAGTTCTCCACCCACAGCACAGACCACTTTTCTAGACTAACACATCAGTTTCTCTAGGAGGAGGCTGTGGGGAACCATATCAAAAGCCTTGGAGAATTCCAGGTAGACAATGTCCACTTGTCGCCCCACATCAACCCAGTAGGTTACTTTGTTGTAGAAGGCAATCAGGTTTGTCAACCACAATTTGTCCTTGGTGAATCTGTGCTGCCTTTTTGCAATCACATGTTTTATTTAACTTGTGGTAGCCCCTAGGAGGACTCATTCCATAACTTTCCCAGGGACTGAAGTAAGACTGATAGGCTTATAATTTCCTGGATCCTCCTTTAAGCCCTTCTTGTAGATGGGAGTGACATGTACTTTCTAGTATTCTGGGACATCTCCCAGTCTCCATGACTTCTCAAAGATTATGGAGAATGGCCTCGCAACGTCAGCTAGCTCTCTTAACTCACTCAGGTGAATAATGTTAGGCTCCATAGATTTGTAGCGGTCAAGCTCCCGTAAGCGTTGGCATACCAACTCTTCCTTCGCTAACCGTGGGTCTGTGTTTGCATCAACCTGGATTTTTGTTCCCAAGGCCTGGGTCCCAACAGTGCTGGTAAAGACAGAGGTGAAGAAAGTGTTGAGACCCTCTGCCTTTTCAGCATTGTTGGTGACTAACTAATCTCTCCTGCTTAACAGCAGGCCAGTATTTTCCTTCTGTTTCTGCTCCTTATTTACATACCTGAAGAACCCCTTCTTGTAGTTTTTGACACCTCTGCCCAATTTCAATTTGAGCTGAGCTTTTGCTTTTCTAACTGTATCTCTGCATGCTCTGGCAATGCCCTTGCAGTGCTCAATGTGTTCATCCTCTTCTCCATCTCTGGTATGTTTCTCTTTTAGTTTTGAGTAGACTCAGAACCTTGCAGTTAAGCCATGGGGGTCTCTTTCTCTGCCTATTTCCCTTCCCTTTAGAGCTCATGAACTGGTTTTGTGTTTACAGGAGAGCATTCTTGAAAAACTCCCAACACTCACCAGCTTCTTTATCCTCCGTGGAAGCTTCCCATGCAATCCCTCCCAAATGAGCTCTGAACAAGCTGAAGCTTGCTTTTCTAAAATCTAAATGTTTTGTCTTGATACTAACCTTCAACATGCTCAGCAGGATCCCAAAATCCACAATATTGTGATGACTGCAGCCAAGACTATCACTAATTGAGATATTACAAAGCAGGTTTTCTTTGTTTCTGAGTTCACATCTTGGGAGGTAGCTAAGGAACATTTGTTACTGTTCTGGTGGGACTGGCTTATTCTTGGTAGAGAACAACACACTTTGGAAACCTTTAAAAATTAAGTGATAACTTGCCAAAATTATTTTGTTTGGTAAATTTGAATGGGTTTTATTCCAATTTTAATCTTTTCATATCTCTGTTACAATTTTTATCTGAACACTATTTATTATATTGTCTGAAAGTAGCAGTGATTACATGTAACTAGGTGTAAAATTAGCATCCTTCTAAATAAAGACAATTATCATGTGTGTATATATGTGTGTATATAACATTTTAATAACTGATAATATATTTCCTTTTTACAGAATAGTATAGTTGACCTTGGTAAAAGTAGACTCTATGTGTAAAACTAAGACTAATTAATTAACATGGGACCTAAGACAGTGATAGTCTCTCCAGAATAGACAGGAGCTGAAAATCTGTTGTAATTTATGCAAAACATGAGATAGGATATCAGACTTCAGAAGACAAAACATCCAAAGTGATTTTTTTCATTTGTCTTTTCCATTTTGAATTCTAAAGCACTTTCACTACTTCTCAAATACTCAATATTGTTTGTCTGATTCTACAAATCTTTGCAACTATTGAGGTATGTAGTCTTCTCTAGCGAACAAGGTTGTGCAGTTACTTTTACTTATGTTCCTTTTTTATTTTTTCCTGGTCGGATCCTGGAAGTCAATTGGCTTACTTTCCAAAACCAAATGTTACTAAATAATCATTTAGACTGATTGTCTTCTACATGCATATTTGGACTTTAGAGGCAGCGATTCCATAACAGAAAAGCATGAAAAATGTTCAGTGTTACTGCATTTGTTAAACTTAGGCTGTGTTTTATAGATTTAAGTATTAGAATACTACAGCATATACAATTCTGAAATATTATAATGTAGAATACTGTGTATTATTTATTCTCTCTTTATGTTAGGGAGTCTGATTTATTTAATCAACTTTTCTGTTTCATAAACCACTCAAAACACATCTAAGAGCACTGATGTTGAGTGGCCCAGTAGCTGAGAGCAAGTATAGGTTAAAAGGACAGGTCAGGTTTGTCTTTTTTCTGAAGTACCATATGAAAAAGACATAATTAATATTTTAATAATCGACTTAACATGCAAGTTTCCAAAAAAGCAAACGTCCTTTACTTTTCTTTGTCTGCTTGCTTTGTGCTTTCAACATCCTCTGATGTTATAAATAACTATATTTAATTTCTTTAGTTTGTCTGATTCATGATCATATTTCTGATGTCCTACAGTAAAATGGATGACAACTTGAAGTACAAAAATGCTTTTTTTCCCTGCTTAAAATAAGGCAGGTAACTGGTACGGGGCCACTAAAGTGTATCTGAATCCCCTGAAGATACCATATTAACATTCTACTAGAAATCACAGAGGTGAATAGTGGATTTGTCTTGTTTTACCTGTTTTTGGGTGAAGAATAATATCAAGTACTCGATAAAGTAATTTATTAAAGGTGTTTATCTTCACATACTTTAAATTTACTGTCTCTCATTAGGGTGAAAGGAAATATGTTTCTGGAAAGCAACATGCTATCATATAGAAAAAAGGGATTAGTATGAAGTGTGCCACTGTGACGTACAATATGACTTGTGTCATGAGTTCCACAGCCATAGTGTAAAACAAGCCCCTAATAGGTTGACACTTTATCATCATGACATTTGGCTTCCTGCACAGGTTTTTAAAAATCTGTAGTTTCCTAATTTTCATCACACATGCATTATTGGTAGAGATTTTTGAAAATACCTATACAGTAGATACTGTTTTATTATAGAGATTGTAGTGCAAGATGCACCATGGAAATATATTGGATAACCATTCTTTTTAATTTTGAACTTCTTAAAAACCTTTTCCCAGTTATCTAAAATGTTTGCATAAGAATTGCATCAAATAATACAGTGGTCTCAACTTTTTACTTGAGTTATTAATTGCATTTTCTAATTACAGAATCATATTTCTACTGCTTTCCCATATTTGCTCTTTACGATACTTCATGCCTTAAAAAGTCTTTTGACAAATTGCTTATGTCCATGAGTAGTGCAAGATCATCTCAGATATGCTGTTATCTATCTTACTTGTCCACTAGCTGAAAATAAAAAAAAAAAAAGCAGATGTCTTGGATACTTTAGAGCAAAATCTCCCTACACACATAAACTTTTATTTTATAGGCAACAGCATATAATTCTATGTCCCTGAAGCAGAATGTTTTCTACTTGAATTAGGAGAAATTGCATATAAGAGATGTTAGCAAGGATGATGACGGTTCTAAAACTAGAATACAATGGCTCCCCCCCAGGTTGAAATATGTTTATCTAATTTATTGCAAATATTAAGCAAAATATGACATTTGTAATTTCAGAAACATTACAGAAGATCAGTGACTTCAGATGTACATTTCTGCTCTAAAATCTTTATCATTCTTTGTTTGCCACTTCATATAATGCATTCATATACACTAGTACAACCATTAAACTGCTTCTTTGAAAGCAGGCTGATTGATACTTAGATTTTATTTTTTTAAGTCTGTGATAAATCCCACATTGTCCAAACACAGTCAGCATGTTTCCAGTAGCATATAGTACTTTTATGTCTCAATCACCCAGATTTAAACCATTGATTAAGCTCCAAAGTGAAGAGCTACAGTAATGACAATAGGAAAAGAATCATATCTAGAAAATCAAAAGGACTGATCCTGAATACATTTTGGTGTGTGAGTTGGAATTAGAGATAATTTCACATGCATTCAGTCCCCTAGGTTAATAAGAAGTGATATGCTTTCATTTAAGAGATTTTTCTTTTATTTTTTTTAGAAATGATATAGATTATGTTAACTGTTTCCTTTAGTTCTATGGCAAGAAATTAGGCAGAACAACTTTAAAAAAAAAGAACTACGAAAAGATTTGCCAGATATGGAGAAAGAAATAGGATTTTGAAAGTTACTTCTGCTTATTCTCCAAAAATTCTTTAAGCTAGGAGACAGTGACACATTTCACAATTCTTCTCCTTCTCTTTGCACAATGATGTAATGACACTAAGGTACTTTAAAAGCAAACAAACAAGCAAACCAACAAAACCCAAGAATTCCCTACTCATCACTGCAAAATTATTCTTTTTTTTAATATTAAGGGATGAGAACTGAATTATTTGGAAGTGAATTTCATTTTTTGATAGGTTTTTTTACATAAATTCACCACTCTGGTAGCTTAATCCTCTTTTAACTAGAGAGTTTCAGAGTATCTCTGTTTTTAAGAAAAATAAAATTATAGATGTTACTTCTACAGCGCATTGCACAAAGAACAAGCCTGTGCACAAAGGAAAAGTCTGTATTTGTCTGGAGCTTTTTTGGGCTGGTGAGCAGCAGTCACGATTTGCAGAATCTGAGTCTGAATTTTCAGGTAATTTTTCTGATGATAGCATGAAGCTCCAGCAAAGGAAATAACACAGTATTTAGTCATTATTTACCCACATCATCTGATGTTTAAATCATAATTTTTTCACTAAATTACAAAAATGTGTTGCAACTTCCTCTAATTCAGAAATGTATTTCTAAAGAAACAGTATTGCAACTTCTCCATGGAGACTTCCACAGAAACACGGAATGGTAGGAGTTGGAAGGGACCTCCCGAGATCATCTAGTCCAACCCACCTGCCAAAGCAGGTTCACCTACAGCAGGCTGTACAGGAATGCATCAGGGCGGGTTTTGAATATGTCCAGAGAAGGAGACTCCACCACCTCTCTGGACAGCCAGTTCCAGTGCTCCGTCACCCTCAAAGAAGTTTTTCCTCATGTTGAGACTGAATTTCCTGTGTTCCAGTTTGTGCCTGTTGTCCCTTGTCCTGTTGGTGGGCACCACTGAAAAGAGTCTGGCCCCATCTTCTTGACATCCACCCTTTAGACATTTATAAGCATTGATGAAATGCCCTCTCAGTCTTCTCCTCTCCAAGCTAAGCAGACCCAGGTTTCTCAGCCTCTTGTCATAAGAGAGGTGCTCTGTTCCCTTCATCATCTTTGTTGCCCTTCACTGGACTCTCTCCAGTAGTGTATGGTCTTTCTTGAAGTGGGGAGCCCAGAACTGGACACAGTACTCCAGATGTGGCCTCACCAGCACGGAGTAGAGGGGGAGGATGACCTCCCTTGACCTGCTGGGCATGTTCTGGCACCCCAAGGTACCATTGGCCCTTTTAGTCACCTTTTTGTGCCCCAGGACTCCCAGGTCCCTCTCTGCAGAGCTGCTTTCGAGCAGGTCAGCCCCTAACCTGCAGTGGCACAGGGGGTTATTACTCCCTAGGTGCAGGACCCAGCACTTGTCCTTGTTGAACTTCATTAAGTTGCTCTCCACTCAGCAGTTTAGCCTATTCAGGTCTCACTGTATGGTGGCACAGCCTTCTGGTGTGTCAGCCACTCCTCCCAGTTTTGAGTCATCAGCAAACTCACTGAGGGTACACTCTGTCCCCTCATCCAGGTTGCTGATTAGTATGTTGAACAAGACTGGACTCAGTACTGACCCCTGGGGAACACCACTAGTTACAGGCCTCCAAGTGGACTCTGCACCGCTGATGACAGCTCTCTGAGTCCTGCTGTTCAGCTGGTTGTCAACCCATCTCACTGTCCACTCATCTAACCCACATTTCCTAAGCTTAACTATGAGGATGTTACTCTATTGTAGGTGACTTTGTTCTACTCTCATTCTTTCTTTGCCCACTTAAATATTTATCTAAGGTAATAACAATAATTATAGAATGTAAGTCAGCAGCTGTTAGCACACATATTTTTGTTGCTGACAAGTTCAATTAAAGATGTTGCTAGCTAAACCAATCAAATAACAGGTAGCTCACAAAAGGTCACTTCTGAATGATTGTTTCCCATAATAATTTCCCAAACAATTAAGTCTGTAAAATTAATTTGAAACTGAAGCTCATAAAAGTAAATTATGGAAAATGTGCTGCTAGTTTGTGGGTATTCTAGAGCATAAAGCTGTGTGTCTCCCATGCGTAATGCTCCTGCTAACATTGTCCAGGGTGCAGCACAACTACAGACAGGCTCTAGCATTTTCAGTATTTTCATTACAAATGCCTATTTCTAGGAGTGCTAACTATAGTTGGAAAGCTTTTTTTCTCCCATGAGTACAAACCAAATATTTTTCCTTTTTTTTATTTTGAACTATGTTTTGGGATGCTTGTGAATGACAAGAGAGAAGGCTTGATACACAGTAATAAGTAAACTTACTGTAATAACAGCAGTAGCTTCTAAATTTCAGTAATTCAAAAGGGAACTATATTTCCAAAATTCCAGCGTGAGTTTGAACTTTGTCGTGAATAATAATGCACGATGATTAAAAAAAACCCAAGAGATCTTAAGAGTAAGATAGAATGAAGCAGCTACATTTATACAGTTACATTAGGCTTTGATTTTCTGTATGATCAAGTCCCATTAAAAGTAGTATTTGTCAACAATTCCACACAAGTGAGGTTTCATGGTCCCTGATTTGGTTCTTCTGACAATTTTAACAGTGTATGGAAGTCAGAAAGGAACCTAAACTGAGCAGAATTAGGGAATTTAATGTGATCACAGGTTTTTTTAAAACAAAGTATTTTATCAGAGAATGCTTGTTTAAGAGAGAATCAGACTTTTAATGAGAACAACAACTATCACAACAAAAGTTGGTAAAAACTACTGAAAAAGAGGGAGACACCAATACCTATGCATGGATTATGAGGGGAAAAAACTACTAAACACCAAAGGTAGTCTGGTAGACACCCTAAATGGTTGTAATCATTCATCTGACATTCAGATGTCTTTCTTTACTTCACTGTACTGCACAGGGATAAATTGAACTTGTGTCTGCTAAAATACCTCCTGGAGAACTCATATGCCCTAAATCTAAAAAAATAAATTACATCAGGTCTTATTCAACTCTTATGAATAGCTGTTAGAAAACAAAGAAAAAAAAAGAATGCCATGGAATCAACAGGCACAGTCAAACCTGTGCCTGAACAATTTTCACCTCCCCTGCTTCTACACAAATACGGAAATATCTGACTTAAAACTACTCCAGAACAGTAGTTTAGCTCACATTAGCCAAAACAGCTTCACAGTCCACTACAGATGTTTATTAAAGTGAAGAGCAGTTTAATTCCGTGACCATTTTCAAGGAAGGCAGTCATTCTTATTATTTTGATAGACTTACATGATACTGTTTTGCTTACCCTTGGCCACAATTTCCTTTATAAAAGCCTCCTTTTAGTAGAATAAAATACTTATTCATTTTCTTTTATAAAATACACATTTGTTTGATTAAGAGGTATCTGAAAGGGAATAAAAGCTGCTGACAGGTTAAAGCAACCATGTACTTAAATAATACAACACTCGGAGATCACAGGATTTGAATTTCTGTGCTATATGTATTATTCCAGTATATAACTGGAATTTTAGTTTTAATTTTTATCCTGAGTAGTTGTGATTTATTTTATTTCCTTTTTAGACAAAAATGAGATCTTCAGCAACTTGCAGCACTGCCAGACTCTTAAGTACAAGTGTTTGGGTTGCTTTTTTCCTGTTCTGTGTTATTCTTTCCCAAATTGTAGTTGCAAGTTAGGTTCACTTAGAAAGTGATTGCTTGCAATTTTTTTGTTCTTACAGGAAGCTAGAAACATTTTGATTTGGGATTTTAAAAAGGAATTTTTTTCCTTCTTGTCAGTCTTTACTAGTAGATAGATGTTCAAGGCAACTCGCCAAGAGGAGCTGCTCCAGAGCTGCCCTGATCTTGGCACACAGGGGGTTTTCCTGAGGCAGGGAAATGCCAGGGCAGTGGAAAGACCCACCAGGAGCCAGCAGCTCTCATGGGAGATGCCGGGTTGGCCCGGGCATTGCCAGAAGAACCACAGCCACCCACCCCCATGCCTATAAAAAGCAGCCTGCGGAGTGCGAGTGACAGGCACGCTGGGAACAGAGTGGGCAAACAGGGCATGGTATGTCAGCCAGTGCCTGGCACGTCAGCTGGCATGGAAGGATGAACAGGAACAGCACAGTCACCCTACCAGCTCAAGAAGTGAGTTCAGTTGGTGGTCATCACCCTCTCAGGAGGAGCACAGCTATGGTATCCACCTGGCAGGAAGCTATGTCCTCTGCACTCACCAGAACTGATGTGGCCACCCAAACAGAGCTCCCATGAAAACAAGCAGCCATCCAGGTCTCACACTGCAGAATGTGCCAGATCCTTTCACTGGTAACAGAGGGCAGTAGCAAGAAAAGGTGTGTGAGGTGTGACCAGGTGGACGATCTGCTGAGCCTGGTGGCAGAGCTATGAGAGGAAGCAGACAGGTTAAGGAGCATCAGGGAGTCTGAGAAAGACAGATGCGTGGAACCATTCTCTGCTATCCCTGAGATATAACAACAGTAACAACCGGTAACAACAAGCAGAGAAACCACAAGATCGAGGGGATCCTGTATGCTCCCCCCACCAGGCTGAAGACAGTAGCTTAAACGAAAGGAGTGAATGAAGGCAAGTCCGTTCTCAAGGTGGCAGGTGAACCCTTTCCTTGCCCACCTCACCTCCTCAGATGCCTCTGTACAACAGGCATGAGGGTCTGGATGCCAGTCCGCCTTCACCAGAGGTGTTGCCAAAGTCAGAAAGGCCTATCCCCTATAGCATAACCACATCCACGAGGAAGAAAAAATGGGTTGTATTTGTACACATCTCCCTTCTGAAGGGAATAGGGGGTCCAAATCTGCTGGGCAGATTTCCTTTCTCTTAGGAAAGTCTGATACTTCCCTGGGTTAAGGTCATCACTAGGAAAATTCCTAGCCTGATATGGCCATTGGACTATTACTCATTACTGCTCCTCCACGTGGGTGGCAATGAAGCTGCAACACAAAAAAGGCAACCAAAAGGGACTTCAGGGCCTTGGGATGGTTGGTAAAGGAATCTGGAGCACAGGTTATTTTTCCATTTGTGGGCAGTAACATTGGAAGAAACAAGCCGGCCCACATCTATTAATACATGGCTTCATTGTCTATAGCTTAATGATGGTGACGATAACATTGAATGTTTATGGGTAAGAATCAGGGGGAAGGCCAACAAGGTGGGCGTCTGTTATAAACCACCCAATCAGGATGAAGAGGCAGATGAAATATTTTATAAGGAGCTGGGAGAGGTCTCACAGTTGCTAGCCCTTGTTCTCATGGGGGACTTCAACTTACCAGATGTCCGCTGGAAATAAAATACAAGGGAGAGGAAACAGCCTAAGAAGCTCTTGGAGTGTGTGGAATATAACGTCCTGACACAGCTGGTGAGTGAGCCAACCAGCAAAGGTACCCTGCTGCACCTGTTGTTTGTGAACAGAGAAGAATTTGTGAGTGACGTGACAGTGGGAGGCTGTCTTGGGCATAGTGATCATGAAATCATAGACTTCTTGATTCTGGAAGAAGTAAGGAGGGGGATCAGCAGAGCTGCTACCTTGGACTTCCAGAGGGCAAACTTTGGTCTGTTTAGGAGCCTGGTTGACAGAGTCCCCTGGCAGGCTGTCCTGAAGGGCAAAGGCGCTCAGGAAGGCTGGATGTTTTTCAAGAAGGAAGTCTTAAAGGCACAGGAGTAGGCTGTTGCCAAGTGTGAAAAGACAAGCTGGCAGGGGAGAAGACTGGCCTGGCTGAATAGAGAGTTTTGGCTGGAACACAGGAAAAAAAATATCTTTGGAAGAAGGAGCAGACAACTCAGGAGGACTATAAGGAGGTCATGAGGTTACGCAGGGAGAAGATTAGAAGGTCCAAACCCCAACTAGAACTTAATCTGGCTACTGCCATAAAAGACAATAAGAAATGTTTCCATGAATACATTCACAATGAAAGGAGGACTAAGGAGAATCTCCATCCTTTATTGGATGTGGTGGGAAACATAGTGACAAAGGATGAAGAAAAGTCTGATGTATTTAATGCCTTTGTTGTCCCAGCCTTCAGTGGTAAGACCAGTTGTTCGCAGGGAACCCTGCTCCCTGAGCTGGAAGACAGAGAATGAAGCCCCCATAATCTGAAGGGAAATGGTTAGCGGCCTGCTACACCACTTACACATACACAAGCCTATAGGGGCAGATGGGATCCACCCAAGGGCATAGAGGGAGCTGGCAGAAGTGCTCACCAAGGCACTTTCCATCATTTATCAGCAGTTCTGTCTAACCAGGAGGTCCCAGTAGACTAGAAGTTAGCAAATATGATGCCCATGTACAAGAAGGGCTGGAAGGAGGATGTGTGGAACCACAGTCAGTCTGACCTCAGTGCCAGGGAAGGTTACGGAGCAGATGATCTTGAGTGCCATCACACAGCATGTACAGGACAAACAGGTGATCAGGCCCAGTCAACATGGGTTTATGAAAGTCTGGTCCTGCTAGACTAACTTGATGTCCATCTATGATAAGGTGGCCTTCTTAGTGGATAAGGAAAAGGCTGTGAATGTTCTCTACCTGCATATTAGTGAAGTCTTTGACACCATTTCCCACAACATCCTCCTGGAGAAACTACCTGCTCATAGCTTCGATGGGTGTACTCTTCCCTGGGTAAAAAACTGGCTGGATGGCTGGGCCCAAAGGTTTCTGGTGAATGGAGTTAAATCCATTTGTCATCTGGTCACAAGTGGTGTTTTCCAGAGCTCAGTACTGGGGCTAGTTCTGTTCAATATCTTTACCAATGACCCAGACATGGGGATCAAAGGCACCCTCAACAACTTTGCAGACAACGCCAAACTGGATGGGAGTGTGGATCTGCTTGAGAATAGGAAGGCTCTACAGATGGATCTGGACAGGCTGGATCGATGGGATGAGGCCAATGGGATGAAGTTCAACGAGACCAAGTGCCGTGTCCTGCACTTGGGTCACAACAAACCCATGCAGCGCTACAGGCTTGGGGAAGACTGGCTGAAAATCTGCCTGACAGAAAAGGACCTGGGGGTGCTGGTCGACAGCTGGCTGAATATGGTCCAACAGTGTGCCCAGGTGGCCAAGAAGGCCAATAGCATCCTGGCTTGTATCAGAAATAGTGTGGCCAACAGGACTAGGGAAGTGATCATCCACCTGTACTCAGCACTGGTGAGGCCGCAGCTTGAGTACTGTGTTCAGTTTTGGGCCCCTCACTACAGGAAAGACATTGAGGTGCTGGAGTATGTCCACAGAAGAGCAACGAAGCTGGTGAGGGGTCTTGAGCACAAGTCTTATGAGGAGCAGCCGAGGGAACTGGGGTTGTTTAGTCAGGAGAAAAGGAGGCTGAGGGGAGACCTTATCGCTGTCTACAAGTACCTGAAAGGAGGTTGTAGAGTGGTGGGTGTTAGTGTCTTCTCCCAAGAAACAAGTGATAGAACAAGAGGAAACAGATTCAGGGTGCACCAGGGGAGGTTTAGTTTGGATATTAGGAAAAATTTCTTGACCAAAAGTATTGCCAAGCATTGGAACAGGCTTCCCAGGGAAGAGATTGAATCACTATCCCTGGAGGTATTTAAAAGATGGGTAGATGTGGTGCTGAGGGACATGGTTTATTGGTGGTCTGGGCAGTGTTAGGTTAGTGGTTGGACTCGACGATCTTAAAGATTCCTTCCAACCTATATGATTCTGTGATTCTATGATTCTAAGGCTTCTTTTAAAGTATAAATGCCCAGCTGGGCATTTCTAACTGGAATTAATTTAGCTGAGAGAAACACAACTCAAATATAAGTTTTAATGTTGTACAAAGTTGAGAATCTGCACTACCATATTCAGAGTATTTCATTGGCATGGACACACTTGTGTATTTGGCTGGTATTATACAAATTAAAATAAGTGTGTGTTTTGAATAAAACTTAATAGTCAAAGTTTAAGTAAAGTATGGACAGGGATAAAGCATTTAAGTTTATCTCATATACACAAGGTAGTAAACAGAAGTACCTCCTTTTGAAGAATGCTTTTACTTAGACCAATGAAAGTTGCATCAAATAGACAAGCAACTTATTTTTCTGAGACTGATTTCACACAAAGTGATGGGAAATCTTTTGATTTCAGTGGGAATGGATGGTGACACCTGCTAAGATAGTCTTAAGAAATTATTTTCTGCAGTTTTCAATGTGAAAAATATTTGAATGTGTTACTTACTACAAAAATGAATGTAACAAAAAATTAGTAATATTTATGATGTTTGAAATTTTCCAGTAAAAGATGTTTAAAAACATTGATTTGCAAATGATATAAACTAAAGTGCTATACGATGTGTTAATAGCATTATTTTTACGTCAGTTTTAAATTAAAGTATAAATATCTTGAAAGCAAGAAAACAATGCCCGGTTGCTCTATTGCTCTACTGATTTCCTTGGATTAAAAGGTTTGCTGGTGTGAGATTTGAATACTTGGCAAATTTTTACATGATCTCCCAATATCCAGCAGTAGACCAGCAGTCTAGTTAGAGCTATAGCTATTGTTCCAGCTAATCTGCATATACCGGGAATTAGTGAACAAATGTCAGCTGCTTATTTGTGAATCAATCATCAGCTTCAAAGGAAACACAGCTGGCTGGGAAAGGAAAAAGGGATCAAAATGGTGCCTTGAGTTGTGCAAAACTGAAACAGCTTAGTTTGATGGTTGCATGTGATTAGTTCAGGCAGATGTTGTACCTGATAAATGGAGCTGAGTGTTTAAAAATTATAAAATAAACTAGAAACCACCATTGACAGAATTCTTTGTGCACCAAATACAGAATACAAAGGGATTACTACCGAAGTGTACATTTTCTACTACAAACCACAGAGTTGTAGAGGAATATAAAGTAAGCAGAAATACTTCTTAGAATACCTTTTAATTTGCTAATGAGCATGTTCATGAACTGAAGCATCTTTCAGATGTTTTAGAAGCTGAAAATTCTTAACTGTATTATGGTGTTTTAGAATTGATTCAAGACAGGAGTAATGTTAGAAAACCAACAAAGATATTAGTTATACTCCCATGAGACAATTCATTGACACAAAAGCGACATAGGGAATTTGAAATCTATGTGGCTGAACTGAGACTGTCATGATGGGAATAGATTATATCTTTCAAAAACCAGTGATTTATTTTTCCTGACAGAAACGCACTGGAAGTTTAAAACAGTTACATTAATTATGTATCTTCCTTCTAAGTATCTTCCAATTGCTGTAGTGAAGTTTATCATTCATTTTGCTGAGTTGCTTCGTTCAGAACATTTCTGTGGGTGTATCTCTCTCTACATACATCCATCTTTGACATACGTAGGTTATCATTACTCCTGTTTGTGACTCCATTTTCTGCCTACTAGGAAAACACTTTGATACTGTTTTAGACTTAGTGCTTAGACAATTTTGTTGAAGAGTTCCATGGCTAAGCTAGTGAAATCAATCATTTTCACTATTTGGAGTTACCATGTTTGTACTGGTGGTTATTATTTTAACAGGGAAAAACCTGAGAGTGATTATTTCTGCATGCCACTCCCCTTCATTCCCTTGCCCCATAGTTTGTTTTTTGTGGTGGAATGCGATGTTCACCACAATCTCTGGGCTCTTTTCCTTTCTTAAGTTCTCTACGGTCTGCAGTGTCAGAACATCTTCATCTTCCATCCTGTTCAATATCTGGGTGACTTCCTCTGCTTTGCAAACTCTGCTTTCTCTCTCAATAACCAAGGGTTTATTTTCTTCCTGCCTGAGAATTTTGCCTGGTTTGCAGTCTTACCATGAAGTCAGCCAGCCCCAAATCTCCTTTGTAATTTCACATTTTTTTTCATGTATTTTTTATTTAAGAATGCAATGCTTGTACATAGAGTACAATAATCATCAAGGTCCTGCAATAATTTGCTAATGTCTCTAACTTGCCTGACTTAATTGAAGACTGTCAAAATACCACGGATGTCAAATGCCAGAAATAAACCTGCTTAATAGCCTTGTCAATGTTATCCTAATTTAAGATCAGCGATCAGTGGAACAAAGGATCTGTGGTGGAAAAAAGGCTGTTTTATACCCAGCATTTGCAGCATATTTAATATGTTTGTACTTGGGAAGAGAAAAAATTTGTTAACACTCAATTAGGAAATTTTCCTTAGAGCTGTGGGAGTTCTGGTTTGTGATAAAACTACATAAAGAAAATGTGCTATCTTGAGCCCATTTTGTATGTGTTGACCATACTTAAATTTTCTGCTTGATGCAAATTACAATGTATGTTATATTAGACATTTATATGAAGCTATGAAATAAGCTTCCTATCTCACTTTCCAGAAGGGCAAACTGAGAACAACAAAGTTCACAAAAGTGTTAGTACATGAAACAGGTGGCATATAATATTCCTTTCACTCCCAAGAACAAGAAAATTAGAAACAAGTTAAAAATACGCAACTCAATTTTTTTGCAGTTATATGCCTCTTAGTGAAGTTAGCTTCTTGCCTTCAAGACGTCAGATCGAAGTTAACAACTTGAAATACTGTCACTGATCAGTTCATCCTCTCCCAAAACAACACAAACCCAAACCTAGTCTGTATTGTTTCTCCTATTTAGTATCATCTAGGTTTCTGATGATATTTTTATCTAACATTTTTAACCAACTGTTTTCAAGGAGTATATCATTCAGCTTGGTTACTGTTTTTTCATGATAATTCACGTTAACAATAGAAAGCCTACTGTACTTCAGCACAGAATATTCTTCTGTAATTTATTTTTGAGCACCTATCAGCTTTGCATAAAAATTAAATTTTCAGAACTTTAAGATATCAACATTTTTAACTCAAGCTTTTTAAACTGAAAGCATATTTACCATATTTCTTACTATTTGCCTTCCTCTTACACTTCTTCCTCTCACCCACAGAACTCAGGATAACACCACTTGGATCCCTGTCTATTGGCCCCAGAGCTTAGTCACATCTGTTATCCTCCAGGTTGCCCCTTGGAACCTAATTGGTTCCAACATGGAAGAACAGCAGGGGCTAATACTCAGAGGGTCAGGCAAGCTTTGACTGTCTCTCAACAAGATTTTGGATCTGAGCTCCCATCAAGCAGTTAACTTCCCTAGACAAGAAGTCAGGTCAATACTTGGATGCCTCCATCCCCCACAGCAAGGAATGACCCAGTAGTATCACTTGCTGTTTCTTGTTGGTGCTCTTGATGGGTGAGGTTCAGTTGTCCTAGATGCTTCACTTGAAAGTAAATGGTAATAGATGTTCAAAAATTCGTCATTTTCAAGGATACCACAATCAAAATGAAATTTGGAAATATTTGAAGTGTTTGCCTTTTTCTCAAACACGGACCTGTGCAGAAGTAAGCAACAAGCTGTTGAAGCAGCAAGTATATAAAAAACCCAGAACTTAAGAGTAAGTTAAGATAGATGCCTAGAAGGTTCTTTGCTTTGAAAGACACAGTGGACAATATAAACGCGAGTCATACCATATATGGAAGCCACTAATCTTTTATTTCCACCCTTTTGTCAGAGCACATCTCCTTCTGGAGACTGGTGTGAATAAATAAGATAATATTCTTTTTCTGGGCTGATCTCAGGCGGGAGAGAGGTTTTTCTCAAGTAAGTAACACATTCAAAGGTATCATGTAAAATAGCATGAGAAGATTTTTAGGTCTTTAATAGATCAGATAATATTTGTTGAAAGGTTGGTCAATATCAGAACAGAATTTCCTTAAGAATTTAAAGGGAGAGATTGAGGCACCTTACAACTTAAGAAAAAAAATTATTAAAAAAATCTCTTCAATCTAATAGGAAGACCATAAATGCCAAAATGTCAGGAAAGACTGCACTGATGTACAGGGAGAGTGGAAGAGAGAAACAGACATCATCATAACATCAGTGCTAAAAGAAAGTGGAATGACACTTGTTGGGTTTTTCATATGTGTAAAGTGCTAAGCACCTTTTTTCTTCTTCTGCTTGTCTGGAGAAACAAAACAAGGTATAATGCAGTCTGATAATTGAATATAAAGAACTAAATGAGAAATGTCTTCTATTTACAGCGCTCTCAAATGCAACATGCATGTACATAAACTTGCTAGTTAATGTACATGGCACAGACAACAAAGCCTAAGCACAGTGCAACACACTGTGCTGTAAGAAGGGAATCAAATGAAAATTGCCTGGCACAGCTCCTGTTCTCAATCCAGTGCAAAGCTGCTACCTTCAGGACAAGAAGCTCTTGGCCCTTAGATAGAGTGCAGTTGTTAGTAAATCTTGACTTGCCTGAAGATGGGAACTGATAATTATCTAGGCTTGATTGTGGTATTTTCCCAGTGATTTAGCAGCTGCCTCAAAATTACATTTGGCTAGACTCCCAGACATTAAAATACGGTGTGGACCAAAGAGATTGAAATCCCTCCATATATCCATATTGTATGCATGACTTCTACAACTTTTAACACAGCACATTTCATATCTGTGTTGCATAAAAGCAAGTAATTAATTTGACTGAAATCAACCCAGCTAAGGTTTCTCCAAATATTACTAAAGTCTATTATTGACAGCTTCTGGGCTGTGTGGATTATTTCACTCTAATAAACTCAGTTTCACAGGCAGTGATTGTTGCTCTCAGTTTGTTATTGATAATTACATCTTAGGAGTAGCGGAGTGCTTTCTGAGAACACGTCACAAAGAACAGAGACTGGTTGTTTTAAGGGATACGTCTCTTTAGTGCTACAGTTATATTTTGAAAATGTTCCTAAAGAGAAAGCCACACCATCTTTTCAGACATTGTGGCCCCTTAAACTTTTCTTTAGGTAAACAAATATCTCAGTCAATATGCAGATTAGAATAGTGTTTCTGGGGCAAATTAACATAACCATATGCAAATATATTTGAAGAAATGGTACATACACTTCTTTCTTCTAGCTGAAGATGCTACTCCTTTATGGAGATATCATCAAGTAAGCTGTAAGTTTGTAAGGAGCACTTGCTGGAAGAGCACTAATCTAAACCTTGAGAACAGCTATTCATCTTGTATTAACACGCTTTCCCCAGGGAGTCCCCTCCACTTCCGCAACTTCTATTTTTTGCGTAAGAACTATCTCCCTGTTGTGACTCGAACTGTGTCTGAAAGAAGCATGGCATATTTCCAAAGTTACAGCTGCTTTTTTTATCACTGCTGTTTTTGTATGTGTGTGTTTGTGCATGTGTACTGCCTTTCTCAGCTCTTACAGATAGTTACAGGAATGTATAATAGAATAACCCAGTGCAATATGGCTGTTTTAAAGTGATTTTCTTACGTAGTTTCTTACAGACTGTATATTTTTGCTGGATGGAGTCAGGTTCAGAATGACCTGAAAAATGACCAATTGTAAAACTTAACTGATTATTTTATATCTATTCAAATTTCTCTCTCTCTGAAACACACACAAGTTATAATTACCACTATGGTAGACTTTGTTCTTCATTGCTCATCTTTACCAGTATTTTCATCCTGGACAAATCCACGGATTTGAACAGATTTACTGTGATATAAAAGTGGTGAATTAGGATGGAGAAAGAGGTTGCAATCATCAAAAAAAAAAAAAGGTTTTGTTTTGCTGTTAAACAGATACTATTAATATCACTGAACACCATTTAGAAAAAGTAGCTAATTTTTCACTAGCTGGCTGGTTTACTTTTTCACGTGCCTTACCAGACGTATAAAAATCAATTTAATAGCATGGGGTTTTTTGAAATTCATAGTTACCAGTATGTTCCGCCCCACTCAGACCCGCTCAGAAGAGGGTGGGGGGACTGTGACTCAGATTCCCCAGCAGTGTGGACTAGGGTGAGACAACTCTCAAGGTCCGTACACAAACATTTATTAGCTTAACTAGGACCATGATAATTGGCTTGGTATATGAAAAATTATGGCAGGTGGTAAAGTACACCTTGCGTTACTTAACAGGCATGCAACAGATTATGGGAAGGAGTACTTAACAACAGATACGCGATGAATTATGGCGAGCAGTAAGATATGCTTCGCATTATTTGCGCAACAGAGAGATCACCAGCCCTGGTTCCGGTGTTGGTCCAGCCAACAGGGGATGGAGTGGGGTGTCTCTGGTTCATAAGGGCGCTCTTCTGCACGTCCCCCAAAAAAAGAAATTCTCCCCACCACCGGTTGGAGGCACGTATTTTCCCCTTTTATGTTCGCTGTATCAGTACGACCCGCCCCCACTATTACAGTGACAGTTTGACCCCAGGTTTCCCACCGCCCTAGGAGGTATGGAGCATGATTTGGGTGGTGGTAGGGGTGCTATTCCTCCTTACAATGCATTTCACAGATAATGAGGCAAAGTCCTTCATCTAACAGGATGGTCCCAAAATGAACTAACAAGCTTCAGAAGTTGAGCAGACCCATTTGGCTTTCAAAAGGCTTCCTCCCTCCTTTCCTCCCTTCCTCCCTCTGAGAAACTCAGATGAGTTTCTCCCCACCTGAGTCACACAAGAGATAAGCCAATGTCAGCCTTATCAGTTCTTTGAGCACAAGGCCTGCATCGTCCAGATTCTGCCTGGTCCACCCCGCGGCTACAGCTTCGTTGTAAGGTACTTGCGGGTGTTTGAGGCGTTCAAAAAGGTTCCGAAGGCCTCTGCCCCCCACACTCCCTCCTTTATCTCTCCTCAGGCTGCTACTCTCAGTCTTTTTTTTCGGGATCTTACAAGTCATCTCTTACACAGAAAAAAGGCTATTTAATTTAATTTGATTTATACGAAAACATTATAAGGAAAATGTGACAAAATGTTTCTGACAAGAAGTATCTGGTCCTGCTAGCTATAAATATTGTGTGCAGGGAAGACATGCAAGTACAATTCAAATATGTTTAAACTGGGAAAAAAAAAATACAGGTATACTTGTATTTTTTTTTCATAGAATAGAGCTATCTGTATTATAGCTGGAGATAAATTTTTCTTTCACAAAACCAAATCGAAAATAATTGTTTTGCTTAATTGGTTTCATCCTTTACGTTTTTACACACTAAACAAGAAAATGTATGCTAAGGTCCTGAACGACCCCCATCATTCACAGAGCGTGAATTGTCTCTGGCAGTTGAGGATTTTAGAGACAACTGTTTATAGACAAGTAAAAGTGACAGCAGGAGGATAGCTGGTGTCAATAAGTCAACTATGCCAAATCACTTTTCCTCACTGTACTATGAAATTATCCAGTTCCTTTGAATTACACACTGATGCAGACTGTGTCTTTGACTATCATGAGTGAGCAGAAGGCATTGATTAAATTTCTCCCAGCTAATCTGCATTTTTAAAAATGGATTTTGCTGCTGCTATGTGTGTAAATACCATTGCACTTCTCTGCTGTATCTTCTTTTTGCACATGTGGCTCTCCAACAGTTACTGTGGTTTCTGTACATATGCAGGAAAACTAGTAATGACACTTCTTTTTGCAGGTAAGCAGGACAGAAGATATGAAAGGGAAAGCAAAAATTATCAAAGCACTAGGGATGGTAAAAAGTGATGGATCTGCAGTCCTATGAATCCAGGAGTTTTCACCTCAAAATATATAGCAACCGTTAGTATAGCTCAAGTACAGAGAGGCAGTTTATTCTGTAGAAGCTGGATTTCTTCATATTAATGTTCCCAACTTTTAATTGGGTAAAATTATTTCAGGTCATGATGTTTCTAAGTTCTCTAGTTGAAATACCAGCAGGTTTCTATTGATCCTGTAACAAAAGACAGAAGGCCATTTTGTTATACTTCTTTAACTCAGTGGATCTTGATGCTGTGGCTCTTGATGTGGCTCTTGTGTACCAGGTAGAACTCTAAGATCTAGCGGCAAAACCTTCTGTGGAATTTTTTAAATTTTAATTATAAACAATTTGTTTGGATAAAAGCTTTCACTGGAAGTTGTGTTGGGTGGCAACAGAATATTTCATAAAAATGCTTGTCAAACTGAGAGATGCCTGAAATTCTAGAGTACTGGGGTTTTCATAGTCCTCCCTCCCAAGGGATATAGATTCAAAACTCCTCTGCTACTAGTACAAGGCCTATTGTCAATTTGTCTCTGACCTAATGTGTTAGAATATGAAACAGAACTGCTCCAAAAATACATATGTGGCTGCCCTGTGGTTTTTGTTTTGTTTTTTTTTTTTCTCAGCCATCTGCAGTTAGGGCAAGTGCTAGGCATACTCTGTGCAAACAAAATAAGTCTTTGGTGCCTATTCTAACAACTAGGCAAATTCTTACTCTTGAAAAGGATGGTACTCCCCTGAAGTTGGGCTTTTTATTTGTTTTGTTGAATATTTCTTTCTTCCTTGTGCATGAACAATTTTTTTTTTCTTTTTAATACCTAGAAAAATTTTAAGTCCAAATTTTACAGCAAATGAATCTTCTGTTTCCTAGCTGGTGTTAAAAGATGTTGTCATATCATGTGAGACATCAATAATTAAGAATAATTAAGAAATAATTAAGAAGTCAGTTTTGTTCATAGAGAATACAGTAGTCCATGGGAAGATAAGACATTTTCAAGCCATTAATTTTCCATTTTGATGATACAGCTTTGTAGAATACTGATATAATAATCATGATGTTCAATGTTTGAATTCTGCCTAACATGCGCCAGCAATGATAAAACATCATATTGGCTGTGTTTGAGAGGGCATTATATATAAGCAGAAGCAGAGAGGAGAGACAATATGTCAGTGCCTGTTTGTACTATGAAAGTAGTACAAGCCAAGGTGCTCTGTCCATACAATGCAGCGTACTGAACAAATTCCTGGTCAGGTCCTGATGTAGCTCTACGTTACCAACATTTACTTTCCCTCTTGCACCCCCCGCAACCGCCCACCCCGTCCCCTTATCTTAACAGGAGTTATTAGTTTGAGTGCACAGATATACAAGTATGGTTATGTTTTAGAAAATGGTAGGGTGCCATTGTTCCATGATCTCCACACTGTGTCGTAAAGAGGCTTCGAAATGAGATGCATGGTGTTGTTGCAAGCAAGTAGTTGTGTTAATAAAACCCTAACAAATCAAAAAAACAACAAACCAACCAAACAAAAAGCCATTAACCCAAAAACATTATTCTGAACATCTTATTTTCTTGTTTTATTTTCCTGCAGGAAACCAAGATAGCTGGACCTGAATATACATAGTTTCTATTTTGTGCAGGGTAAAAACTGTAGTTGCTCCTCAACTGACTGATTTTCTTATAAAGATCACACTAGGCTCTCACACAAATAATTTTGAAGTATGGAAAATAAGAGTCAGAGAAACTTCTCAAATCATCAAACAGTATTTATATATTATTTAAGTTTGTAATTATATTTGTAAGTTTTGTAAATCTTTAAGTTACAGCACATTTAATAGATTTTTAGTGAATTGCATTTTAAGATTACTTGGATTTGCTTATGTTTATTTTTGCATGCTTTGGTTTCAATTTATAGCAAGTTAAAATGCAAGTTAAGATTCCACTTCTTTGGAAAAGACACTGATTTTGGAAAGACTGCTCCATGCCAGAGTTTCAGAACAGTATACGGGTCATAACTGTTGTGGGGGTTTAGAAAGCAACTCTGTGTCAGTGATACAGTATTATTAAGTTGTGTTCAACAATAGAACTATGTGCTTCAGTTCATCACAAATGACAAAAATTTAACAACTAGCCAAGTTTTTAATGCTGATTTTTTTGAGCTTCAAAGGCAAGTGTTTTAAACAACTAGTTTTCTTAATTACTTGTATTCTTTAAAAATTGATAATGTAAACCTAAAAATTGAGTTAATTTTTTGCAGAACAAGTATCTCAGAAAGCAGTTTATGTCCCATAGGACAACTGAGTTAAAAGATTAAAAGAAACTTTTAAATAATTGGCCTGAGTTTTAGTGTTGCCAGCTTTATATAATTCCAATTAGAGCCCAAAAAAAGTCATATAAAAAGCACTACCAAAGCACCACAAAGAAATCTGGTCCTTGTTCTGTCCTTGTAACTAAGTTTTGTCCTTGCCACAAAATGCTCTTTATAGAAACCTAGCAGGACAAACCACTGTTATCAGAAATTTCTGGTTAAGAGATAAACTGTTGATATAAACCAGTTTCTTATGAAGCAAAATGATCTTTTACTCAGAGGAGCTAGTGTGAATAAATTATTAGTGCGAATGAAATGTGATCTAAAAAGTTGTAATGCAAAAGCAACTGTAAAATGTATTTTTGAAAATTATGTTAATAAAGAATTTCTGCTAGTACCACCCAGCTGTGTTACCAGACACAGAGATCATTGTCTAAACACTAAAGTCGTGTGAATTGTTTGTGTGGCAAGTGCTTCGAAATGAATCTCATTGGCATATGTTATGCCAGGGAACATATTTAGGTAACTTCAATGCGATGTAACAGTATGTCACAGAAAGTATCCTACCAAAAAATTACTCAGTTATCTTGGACCATGACCTAACATGAAAAAGAGTCTGTAAATTACAGCCTTGAATTTCATAGGTGACTACCATGCAGGTATCTGTTTTGTTTCTGCAACACTGAAAGGCGGGGCGGGGGAGTAGGGGGGAAGAAATGTTGTCCTGACTGTTTTTTTTCAAGTGTAAAGTAAATTGCTTTAAATGAACATCTGCAATTGATGGAGGATATTCTGAACTTAAAGTCTGAAGCTGGGTTCTGTTAATTACAAAAGTTTATGTCTGAAATAATGTCTGCCTTTAATATCATAATATATTATAATAATATCTTTAGTAATCTGTGTGTGAGCATACTTATATAACATATGAAAGTGCCTTTGACTTTTATTTTAAAACTGTCATAGTTTTGTTTTTTTTTTTTTAAATTATTATTTTATTTCTTGGTGCTAGGAAATCTTTTGTGACATTCAACTTTTAAGTTCATCTTAGCTTTCTATCACTGGTCAGACTGGAAATAGAAGAGTCTACAAAAAAAGAAACATCCAGAAAGATCGATCCAGTGCCAAAATGTCATCAGACTGTCTTCCCACTAGTTCTCTGGTCTGATTTTTTGAACATGGGAATTCAGATGTATAAATGAATGTTGTATCCCTTGCTTAGTATTGAAATAGACTTTCTAAACCTTTAAAGGTTTTACCATCGTAAGTTGTTTTCCAAGGTTTCAAAAGTTGCAGTACAATAAACACAGTTAATGATCCTTACTGTAAACAGCTGTCTTCCTGGGTATGTACATAATTTTCATAATGATTAAGATCTGGAGGAATGCTTCTGAAACATGCGTAGAATCTTACTTTTGTCCCCGCATCCCTTGTCAAAACCCTGGGCTTTTTCCTCATAAAAATGTAAAAATATTATGCAAGAAAATCATAGACAATATTGCTTAGTTTGGCTGGTTTTAAGTGTCTGATTTCTTAAAAAATTAGGTTGCCTAAGATAATGTTGCTAAATGTCAAATTAAGCTTGAAAGAATGAACTCATCTAACATTTGGGGCCAGTTTGGGCAAATAATTTAAATATAAAAGACAAGATTTTATATATGTATAACTAAAGCACTTCCATGCAGTTGCTGGAACCTAGTCTTAGGGGAATAGTAGAACAGAAATACTGACCTACTTTTCAACAAGATCTGAACTTTAGCCTGACAAGATGCAACTTCTGAATGCCCAGTAGCTGCTGAAATGACAGTGCTATAGGTAAGGAAGTATACTGTTACAAAAAGGCTGGTTGGAGTTTTCTGTGCTTTCCAGAATCAGTTTTAATTTCTATTTGTCATTTGAATACATTGATTGAAAATGACATCTATAATTCCACATATGGAAACATAACAATATATATGAGAATAAATATTGTACCTCAAACAACATAAAAATATTTGCAGAATTCTGATGGTCTTTCTCTTACTCTTTCAGTTCAAGTAAACTGTCTACTAGACTCACACTTATCAAACTCATACTAAAAGGGTTGGAAGGAAGGGAAGGAAACATTTCTTCTTCAAGCAAAGAAATGCTGAGGAAGGAGAGACCTAAATGCAACAGAATAAGAGAAAATATTAAGCATGAACTTCTGTATGACAGAGTTTCTCCACAGCATAGAGTATAAAATAGAAAAAAGAGGGCTGAGACATTGTCGGTTCTTATCAGGAGTGAGAATGGGAATTAGAAATGAAAAAGACACAGAAGACACAAGATCCTGTCCAAAATAAGGGAGAATGTGACTCAGTAATTCAGGAGTAGTGCCTTTCCTGTCATCTTCATTGGCACATAATTGTTTTATGCTTAGGTTACATAACTTTTTTTTTTTTTTTAATCTGACAGCTAGATGCACAGATTCACCAATTATTTTTCTTTTCCCATCTTGTCTACCCTGTCAGATATTTTGTCTTCCTATCCTGTATATAAATATGTTTTTCTTCATTTTCAATGCAGTTGCAAAGCAAGAGCAAAAAGCAGGTAGGCAAGAGGCCAGTCTCTCTCTGATGATCAGAGATTCTTTTTAAGAGACTAAACTGACAGACAAAAATAAAAAATTACCTGCTTCATTGAATACACTGGCCAGAAAGAATTAAAATGTAATTTTTGAATGTTAGCAGAAAAATCAGGTACCATCTTCAAGTACAGAATGCTGCACTTTTGAAGTTTCACTTTTTTAAGAGCAGGAAAAATTTCCTTCCAAAAAAGAAGTTAAATTGTACATTGCACAACTGTTCATGTACCTGTTTAAAAAAAATAGTTTCCTTATTTCCTTTGTGGGGAAGGAGGGTGATAGTTCTATGTTTATGGGGAATAGGTGAAGAAAGAAAGCCTCCTTTTGTCCAATAATAGTTTCTCTTAAGACACTCATCACTGCACAAACAAAAAAGGTGCCTAATATTCTGAGACTAGTTTTCTGTGTTCTCTCCTTTTGAAGCTGTTTGGGAAATTAACGCGTCTGTTTATAGATCCCTGTGCATGAAAAATTATAACTTAATGGGTGTAGTACTCCAGTAATGACATTCCAGATTAATATTTTAATATTTTCTGTGAAGTGAAACATCTTACTCACATGCAGGGTGTTGACCACTGCAATAGCAAAATATTCTTTAGAAATGTTACCTTTAATGTTAAAACTTGTGAGAGGAAACTAAAGAAAATAAACCCTGAACACTCTCCCCCATGAAAAGCTGAGTTTGATTCTCGCACTTTATATGGGTTGTCAAAAATTTATGCTGTTGAATTATTGAAAAAAAACCAAAAAACCACCAAATTATTTTCTTGCTAGTTCTGTTGAATGATATCTGAATCTACAAGTTTGTTTTCCTTGATCTACTTTTATTAACATTGAATAAAATTTTTTTGGGAGGATGAATAAAATATTTATCATGGCAATTCATTTTTTTCCCAGGTTTGTTTTCATTGCTCTGATTATTTTTCTTCTTCGGTAACCTAAAATTCACTTGATTCATAGGAGTGAATAAAAAATGGCAGGTGAACTCGTTTAAATCTTAGTCTAGTACATAATGTAGTGTACAAGTTCAGAGGTGTACTTACATAACTGACCTCAGAATTAGTGATACTAAAGTATTTGAAATCTTATAATTTAATTATCTTTGATAGTTTTTTAAATTTAATAATGTGAAAAATCATGAATGTTCTGTATGATTTCCCTTGTAATATATATCTACCAATTAAGCCTCTTAGACTTCTTAAATTAGAGCTTGCAAGGATACTCGTCAACGCTATAGGTATAGCTACTTTCAAAATATATCCCATCATTTTGCAGATGCATCATAAAAACAGGTCCATTTTATTACCCCGGCTGTTATCTGTTTTCGAGAAACAATAACTGATTACAGATGCTTAAATTACAGCAGGGGAAAAAAAAAAAAAAAAANAAAAAAAAAGATTATTTAGGTGAATAATATTTTTGTTGATATCATTAAATTTTATTTTTACAGAAGCTAACTTACCAAAATATGAGATACTGGAATATAGCCACATGGATTCCAACAGCATAGTGGCTAGACTTGATAAATGAAGAATGTGTCTCCTCTGCTTTCTTTCTTAATCAACTCATGCGTTGGGGAACATAAATTTATGTTTTGGATTCTTAACTTCTTTTCAAAAGTGACCTGTTGTAAAACTCATCTGTCAGATTACTCCATGAAAATTTTTAGAGAAATATATTTTAAAGCTAGCATTGAAGCTATCGGCATGTAAAAGTTCCTTGTGATGGACTGCGAACATGATTGGAAGCTTTAGGTGACAAGATTATGCTCTGCTTTTGTATCAAAACCAATTAAAAATATTTAGTATTTAAATCATGGGAAACAGTTAATAGAACAAAGTCTTCCTTTCTATCACTGAATGTCACCCACCCCATTGTTTGCTGAGTGCAACCTGTGAAATTTTGGTAGTTGGTAGAATTTTTTGTTACTGCTATCTGTCACCCTAGAGTTGTTTGCATTTCATTTCTAGATGAAGCAAACACTAAAAATTATGGTTTCTAAAGTGACTGCAGATAATAAGTTCTATAGAAATATAAAAGCTTCTCACAAAGTTAATCTCCATATCCACCTCTTACGGACTTTTTTCTGCTTGACTGGCCAGGGGGCACAGTGAAAGTATATGTACATTTGTTAATAACTGCAAGTATTCTCTTACAGAAAAAATATATCAGCACAAAAGTGTGATGGGGCAATTTTGGAAAAGCAAATGTCTACTTTTGCAAACTATTTTTCTGTGTGGTTGTTTCTAGGTTCTAATTGCTTGTTCAAATGAAGATCAATGTTCCTAGAAAACAAATGAAACTTCTTAGGATATGAGCACGAGCAGTTCTATATTTATGACCAGCAGACTCAGAAATTACATTTACTATAAATTACATTTAGAACTGTGTTCTTCCTGGCCCTATTAATGTAGTTTGAAAAATGTGGATTCTTAGCTCTAACATAATTGATTTTTTAATTTTTTTTTTATCAACTGCTCTCAGGAAAGCAGATTGACCTGCATCTTTGCAGGGTCAGTGATTTTTGAACTTAGTGATTCAATAAAGATTATGGAGTAGGAATGTGTAATAGCAGTACTCACCTAAGATTTACTTTCTGACATTGTTAGTGGGAAAAAGATTAAACGTGTTTGCATTAAAGACTTTTCAGGTAGATCAATGTCACATAACTTCATAAACTGTTTCCTGATCCATTATTCATTCTACAGCCTGTATTTTCGAGTGGTTTTAAACATGTAAAGTAAAATTTCGTTGTTTGTTCTCCCTAGAGCACACTATAAAAGTTATCTGTAGCTGCCAAAAAAACCAGTAAAGCTATATTTGTAAAAAATATAACAAATTTTATTAAGAACAGAAAATATATTATAAGCAGAGATATTTTCAAAGTTCCAAGAAGGGCTGGTAAACCAGGTGACTCTTGTTTTTTGCCGTTGATGTCTCTTGTAGGAAATAAAGCATTGACACTTCTGTCATGAAAATGCTGTTGCTGCGTGTCTGTCAGCTTAATGGTACCCCAGAGCTGCATTGTTGAATTTCATTACGTATTACAGTAAATAACATTTATTGTGAAAAAGTGAAAGATGAATTTCAGTAGAGCAGTTATCTTCCACTTAACAATCGGTGTATTAAAAGAAGATTCTACATGGAAGATAAGATTTATTTCATGTACTGGTGTAGAACTAAATAATCCATGCATGAAAAAGGAAATGGAAACGAAAGTTAAAGTTTTACTGAATTGTTTATAGCAATAGTATGATTAAAACAATGCAGTGTTTGATATGGGAAGTTAGAGCTGGTTAGAGTAAAATGTCAGGACTAATTTAAGACAGGAAGCTACAAAACTTGTAATTCTTTTCTGCGTATTCTGAATGTATTTGAACTTGGTAGCTCCGCTGCACACGAACTACTTTTATACACAAATATGTTGGCAATATTTGTCATCTTATACATTTAAAATAAATTCAATTTGTGTAGATCACCCACACCAGTCATATTTAAAGTAGATATATAAATTAACATACCACAATAATCAACTCAACCTATCATTTTCAGTCAATAAAGACTGCAGCAGACAGGTAACCTTGAATGCACTAGCACACATCATGCTATATTACTTCAGGGGACAAGCTAAGGGACATGTTCAATTTAGTGATGACTCTTGTTTGACATCCAATAAATCCTTACAGGTACATTCCTTTATTATTTTTGTTGCTATAATCTTTATAAATAAAAGGGCCTACTTTCATTCCTGTAGTTAATTGGAAACTTTTAAGTTTATTCTCTTCCCTTCAAGATGTTTTCCTGTAAACTCAGCATATCTTCATGTCAGTGATGAGTGGATGAATAGATCTTTCTCATTGTCCTTTGTGTTGGTACTGTTATTCTAAGCAAACTGTAATGAGAGGATGGTTGTCAAGACTCGTTGAAGACGTCACTTGGGAAACATTATTACTGCTTCTGCTCTGGTAGGTGCTTTGCAGAGGAAGCAAATTGCCATTAGAACTTCTACAGATAACCTTGGATTCATGTGGCAAGAGTTTTCTATTGCTACTACTAGGCCTATCTGTAAGTTTGTTTGCTGGAAGCTATTGCCTAAAAAGGGATTGGAACTGGAATATATGAAGGATTTGGGACATCAAATCAAACAGCTTCATTTAGTACTAGGTATACAGGATAAACAGTAAGTGTGAAGTCTTAGATGATGATATTCTCCTTGTATTTCCTCCTTTCCTGTTGGGAAGGATCAACAATTAATCAGTTCATTCTTAAAAATATTTTAAAAATACATGATCCTTCTCCCATTTATAGCATGGTTGAGCTGGATCACCAGTTCTACAACACTAATAATTATCAAGAAAACACAAAGAAAGAAAAAAGAATCACAGAAACATGGAATCACAGGATAGTTTGGGTTGGAAAGGACCTTTAAAGGTCACCTAATCCAACCACCTTGCAATGAGTAGGGACTCCTTCAACTAGATCAAGTTGCTTAGAGCCCTGACCAACCTGACCTTGAACATTCCCAGCAATGGAGCATCTACTGCTGCTCTGGGCAACCTGTTACAGTGTTTCACCACCCTCACTGTAAAAAATATCTTCCTTATGACTAGTCTAAATCTACCCTCTTTTAGTTTAAAATCATTACCCCTTGTCCTATCACAAAAGGCCAACTAAAAAGCTTGTCTCCATCTTTCTTATAAGCTCTCCTTGAAAGGCTGCAACAAGGTCTCCCCAGAGTCTTCTTTTCTCCAGGGTGAATAACTCCAATTCCCTCAGCCTGTCCTTGTAGGATAGGTGTTTCATCCCTCTGCTCATTTTTGTGGCCCTCCTCTGGACCCACTGCAACAGGTCCATGTCTCCTGTGACGAGGGCTTTAGAGCTGGACACAGTACTCCAGGTGGCTGTTTCATAAGAGTGCAGTAGAGGGGCGGAATCACCTCCCTTAACGTGCTGTCCATACCTCTTTTGATGGAGCCCAGGGTATGGTTGGTTTTCTGGGCTGTGAGCACACAGTGTTGGCTCATGTCCGGTTTTTCATCTATCAGTACCCCAAAGTCCTTCTTAGTAGGGCTGCTCTCAATCCTTTCATCCCCCAGCCTGTTGGTTGCCCTGACACAGATGCAAGAGCTTGCCCTTGACCTTGTTGAGACTTAGGAAGCTCTCATGGTCCCACTTCTCAAGCTTGTCCAGGGCCCTCTGAGTGATATCCCATCCCTCGGGTGTGTCAACCACACTTGGTGTCATCTGAAAACTTGCTGAGGATGCACTGAAACCCATTGTCTATGTCATTGATGAAAATATTAAACACCGCTGGTCCCAATACATGCCTCTGAGGGAGACCACTAGTCACTGATCTCCATCTGGACCTTGAGCCATTGACCACTACCCTCTGGATGCGGCCATCCAGCCAATTACTTATCCACTGAACAGTCTACTCATAAAATCCCTATCTCTACAATTTAGAGAGAAGGATAGTATGGGGCACCTTACATAAGTCCAGATAGATGGCATCTGTAGCTCTTCCCTTGTCCACTGATGTAGTCACTCCATCATAGAAAGCCACTAGGTTGGTCAGGCAAGACTTGCCCTTGCTGAAGCCATACTGGCTGTCTCAAATCACCTCCCTATCGTCCATGTGCCTTAGTACATGTGTCTTAGCATGTTCCATGATCTTGCCAGGCACAGGGGTGGGGCTGACAGGTTGGTAGTTCCTAGGGTCCTCCTTTCTACCCTGTGTAAAAATGGTTGCAACGTTTCCCTTTTTCCAGTCACCAGGGACTTCACCTAATGGCCATGACTTCAAATATGATGGAGAGTGGCTTGGCAACTACATCAGCCGATTCAACTTTTGTCCCCCAGTTGCCTGCCTTGTCATCCATTCATTTGAGTGGTGTGGGGAGAGAGGTTGCCAATGAAGACTGAGGCAAAAAATTTTTTTAGTACCTCAGTCTTCTCCTTGTCCATTGTTACCAGTTTGCCAGTCTTGATCCTTAGGGAGGTGGGGGTATGCTTTCCTTGACGTTCCTTTTCTGGCTGACATACCTGTAGAAACCCTTCTTATTATTCTTTGCGTCCCTTGCCAAGTTCAGCTCTAGTTGCGCCTTGGCTTTCCTGACCCCATGCCTGTATAACTGGGCAGTGTCCCTATACTCTTCCTGGAATAGTTGTCCTTGCTTCCACTGCCTGTACATTTCCTTCTTCCCTTTAGTTTGACCAGCAGGTCTTGACTCAGTCATGCTAGTCTCTTCCCTTACTTTCCTGATTTCTTATCTCCTGGGGACTGAGAACTCGGTGCTCTGTGGAAAGTGTCCTTAAAGATCTGACAGCTCTGTTCTGCTCCCTTGTCCCTGAGGACAGTTACCCAGAGTGTCCTATTTGTTAGCTCCTTGAGGAGCTGGAATTTTTCTATCCTAAAATTCAGAGTCCTGATTTTACTCTTTGTGTGACCCATATCCCTCAGGACTGCGAACTCCACCAGTACATGATCACTGCAGCTCAGGCTCCCTCCAATCTTGATGTCTCCGACTAGCTCACTTGCATTGGTGACCAACAGGTCTTGTATTGCATCCCCTCTGGTAGGGCTGTCTGTAACCTGGTTTAAGGAGTTGTCTTTGGTGCACTCCAAGAGTCTCCTGGATTGCCTACAGCTCGCCATGTTACTTTTCCAGCAAATGTTGGGGTGATTGAAGTCCCCCAGGGGGACAAGAGCCTGTGAGTGAGATGCCTCCTGTAGCTGGAGTAAGAAGGCTTTGTCAATAGCTCCCCCTGATTAGGTGGCCTGTAGTAGATAGCAACCACAAGGTTCTCTTTGTTGCCCCTGTCTCTTATTCTTACTCATAGGCTTTCAACCTGATTGTGGCTATTCTTCAGAGGCAGGTCTTCACATCCTATCCGTTTCATGACATAGGGGAAACCCCTCTGCCTCCCCTTCCTTAACTCTCCCTTCCAAACAGCCTGTAGCCATAAATAACCTCTGTTTCTCCTGTTGGAGTAAATGTTACACCTTCTTTGATTTCCTTCTGATTTCTGAAACACATACAGAAAAACTGGGATTATTTCCTGAAATCTTTCTAAACTTTAAGGAAATAGTTTCCGTGTATCTTTACTCCTCTTTTTCCCAATCATTGTAGAATTTACTCTTGAGAACGCGGTATACTTAGAGTTGTATGATTGATTTTGTCATTCACTGGATGAAATAAAAGTAGTAAACTTTTATTTCTATGTGATTTGGGATAATTGAAAGGTATTTTCCCTGTTTTCTGTCTGTCCTGGTCCTGGTGGGGATAGGGTTAATTTCTGTCTGGGACAGTTATTCCATACCACATGATGCCATGCCCAGTACTTAGGCTGAGCTAGCCAGGGTGGGGTGGTAGCGGTTTTTGGAAGTGATGCGTGGGAGTGGGCTGCAGCTTCCTGGTACGGAATGGTGTATGGTGGGAAGGTAACCCTGTTTGTACATTCCTCCACCGGTGTCACTGTTGCTGTTTTTCTATTTCCTTTGCTGCCCTGTTAAACTGTTTTTATCTCAACCTATGGGTTTTGCTTTTTTTCTTCCGAGTCTCCCCCACTGCTGTAAGGTCTGAGTGAGCATCTGCATGGTTCTTTGCTGCTGGCTGAAGCCATACCATGACACTGTCCCACACTGTGCTTTGGGCTTAATAGACTATTTAAATTCAAAATAGAATGTCTAGTTTAGTTTTCCTTCTTTTTTTTTTTTTTTAATTTTAAAAGACTACTGTCTTATTTAGATCAAAAAGTTAATAATATCAATGTAAAATTATAAAATTTTTTTATTAGAAATTTTGTTGAAATGAAAATTTGAGTGGTGAGACTTTTGGAAAAACTAGGTACAAATTGGCATTATTATCAGTAGTTAAAAATAATCTGGAAAATGCAATATTTTTGTTAGCAGAAGTTCTTTTGGTTTAACAATTTCTTCGGCAATTGTCATGTCAGGCATTTTGACCAAACCAGAAATATATTTAAAAAAAAATTTCCCTGAACTCTATGCTGTCTTGTAAGAGTATTCTTTTTGTTTTCTAGTATTGGTAGTAGATTCTTTACAGAACATGAAAAATTACAAATGAAAATATAATTTTTATGTCAGGATCTGTGAATGTGTAAATTTAGAATTATGCAGACCCACTAAGCTTTACACTTTGAATACACAAGTTTTCGTCCACATTAACAGTTCCTTATCCTGTAGAAACAGTGTTTATTGAGGAATAGGAAGAGAAAAAAGGAAGCTGTACCATCTTCTCCTGTATGTGTCAACGAAAAGTTATGGTGGGTTTGCTGCAGCTCCTGAGTCAGTAACAGAAGCAAGAGAGTAGTTTCTCAGATATTAAGCCCCTTAGCAATAACAGGTTCTTTTGGTCCACATCGCTGATGGACTTCTCATTGAGATATAAAACTGAATGACAGAGCAACTACAACACATGCAGTTTCCTCTGTACCAGAGGATGTCCCTGAGGAGGATGCTGGTGAAGCTGGACTTTCTGTAAAGAAAAATTTCTTCTGAAAGGTCATAGGTAAAGACAACAGAAAGAGAAGGAGGCAAAAGCTTTTGTATAAGTAGACTGAAAGGCAGGAATCTTACAGGAAAGACTAATTTTTCTTTCACACACAGTCAGTTGAACAGTAGTCCTTATTTTTACTGCTAAGAATATCACTGTCTTCCGCTACTGATGAGAAAAATGTCAAATTTTTTGAAATAAGAATGCTACTCTTCACACTTTAATAATTTTTCTTTAATATTCCCATAAACATTTTAAATCTATATTTTAGCAACTGTTGCTTACTATCTTAGGCTTCCCTCAATTATCTTCTCTTTTTTTTGTAAAGAGCTTGTTTAACGGTAAACCATCTAAATCATTCATGTGTTTTTCTTTGCTCTGAAAATTCCAATCGCAATACTGCTAGTACATTTTTGGTGCTAATAGGACTGTTTCCGTAGGACAGTATAAAAAAAAAAAAAAACACTAAAAAACCTGAAAACATAGATCTATTTGTGCTAACATAACTTTCATCTTCATTCCCCTTTTCAAGTCAGTTACGGGACTGGGTTGATTGTAACAGTAATACTTAAGTAAAGTAAAAAAATTGTGTTGTACAGAAAGTAAAAAAGTTTATGTTTTAGACAGTAGTGCCCTGGTGATTTTAAAAAGGAAATACTGCCTGCATATATTTCACTGCAATAACTGTGAAATTCGAAATTCTTTCTAAAAAAGAAGACTTTATCAACAAACTATAACAGGAAGATGTCCTCACTTTATGGTACATTTAAAATAGCAATGAGAGATTAATCCATGTTTTCCATTAGATAAAACTTTCATAAAAGTCCATGGGAATTTCACCAAGACAAGGACTGCTGAATTCACCAGTTTTTACCATATCTCAATAGCACAGTGAGAACATTATTTAGAACACACTCAGAAGGTTTTTCCTAGGAGTCCTATGAAGATTTCCTTGGCTTAGTTCCCCAAAAACCTAGCCACGTATCAAATGCCAAGAATTTGTTGGCCCTGCTCCCAGTTATCAGTTTCAGACATTTGGCTAACCTCCTTGCCTAACACAAAGCTTAGACACTGTGCTCTCCCACATGTTTTCATCTGGAAGGCAGCCCACACAGATGATGGCAGACTGAGCAACTGAGCATGTTTGCAGGAAACACTGAAATGTAGCACAGCACTCTCCAAGGATCCTCTAACAGGGAAGCGTGCAGATGAGTATTTTTCCCTTTGTTTAATATGTGCTCTACATCTTCCTTGCTTATCCAATTTTTAGGCAAGATAACAAGTAATTTCATCGATTTTTTTTTAGAGACTTTTCTTAGAAAGTTTCAGATTTTGATCTCCCATCTTGTCCAAGAAATTATCCAACAGCTAGCACAGTGAAATAATGTGATTTATTTAAGCAACAATCTAATTCTCAAGAGGAATTACACTACGTAAAGTTATTGTGCATCAGGTATATCTGCTGCATAGAAAAAATGTTGTGGACTCCAAGACAGGCAACTATCATGCTGAGGTGTCAGGCCCTTTCACCAGAAAAGATGGCTTTGACACTACATTAGCTGGAGGCTCTTTCAGTGAATTATTCGGCATTTAAAAATGTCCTATTGTCAAAGCTGATATTTTCCAAGAATGCTTATTTCAAAGTGTTTATTTTAGAATATTTTTGGGGAAAAAGAGAAATATCCAACTATTCCATTTCATTGTTTCATGAATTAAAGACTACTTCTAACTTTTTGGTTGCTAAAGACTACGTGACAAACTTAAGCTATTTATGCACCTTTTTCAAAAATTATGATGGTGTTTAAATATAAATCTTTTTGAAAGCTTATATTGAAGTGGTCCATTTAAGCCTTACCCAAAATCCGATTTCTTGTTTTCAAACAGTTATTGGGAATTCAGCTTTTCATCATAACCTGGGAAAAATAGCGTCCTGCTTGGCGTCAAGAATATTGTGAATGACATTGAGTGTCATCATACACAGCTATTCTTGATGAGAAGTAATGATATGTTTTTAATTTACAAATGAATGATTACATTTTGTTATTTCAACTCAATCTTTTTCACTCAGAAGACAAACAGAATGTTCTCCAGGCCATTTGGGTTTTGAGGCACATACTTATTTTCATCATCTCTTCCGAGAGTGAACAAAGCCAGTCCAAATGTCCCAAGATGAATGATGTCTCAAGACTCCACTTTGTTTGGTGCTGGTCCTTATTTTCCCTCCTCCATTTTTTTCCAAGTGAAAGGAAGTTGCCACACTGCAAGCTGTCACACATAAGCAAGCTATGCCTTCACTATTTTAAGACCACATACATAACGTTGTACAGTGGCCAAGCTTCATTTAAACTCTAACTCCACCTTCTTGAACTAGTTCCTACTTCTTTATTTCTTTCCCTCACCTCCTTGTTAGTCACTCCTACATTTTTCTGCGTTTATTTTCTTTGAATTCATGCCCCAGGCCATTCTGACACCTTTCTTCTAGCAGTGTTACTCTTACAAAGGCATTACAAGGCTCCACACTTTTATAAAGATTCATTGGTATCCAAGGTTTTTTCATTCCAAAATGTCTGGGTTAGATAAGAAGATTTCAGTTTTGCTGTTGTGTGCTTCCATATTCTTTAGAAAAATAATGTTTTCTCTATTTAAGAAAATGATGAGACTTTTATTTTTTAAAAAAATGAAATCCTAATCAGCTAAAGAATTTTATTGACTATTTAGTTCACTTGCAGACCTCAGAAGAGAAGCAAGAGATTAAAACCGTATTTACATATGAAACTGATTAATTTTAAAATCCACCAAAACTGATTTGAATCTGTAAAGCACATCATAATTTTAACCAAGAAAATGATCTTGATATGAATAACAATAAATTTCCATAGATTACAGTAGCTCTCAAAGAAGAGGAGATATTCCAATACAAGTAGTAAATAATAATTGCCTCAGTATATAGGAATTTGTTTTGGTTTTTTTTTCCTCCTAGTCCTAGATGAAAACATGTGGATACCTAATTCATTCAAACAACAAGGCAAACCTAGTGGACTCTGACCTTTTTCTTTTCTACACAATGTGATGGGCACCACTGATAAGAGTGAAACGAAGTATCACAAAACATCTATAAATGCAGGGAAATTAATTTCCAGAGGTAAACTCCTTATTTTGTTCTTATGTATTTTATTTTACTAACCTCAAAACCCAAATCACTAGTGCAATTTAGATCAAAATTTGTCCTTTGCAGATCAAGAGAGCCCACTGAGCTAGTGTTTGTCATGGCAGTCCATGCTGGGAAACATGAATGGTATTCCTCAGGTGTCTAAGAAGGCTGTGGGAAATAGAAATGAAATATGAGAGTCCCATACTAGTCTGTGATTGCATGACTGAGTGGAATAAAATGCTCCTTTTCCTAGAGTTTTGTCAGTTAGATACTTTTCATTCATAGCAATGTGAATTAGTGGCAAAGATAAAGTAATTTCCCTACAGATTAGCTGGCATGCTGCTTTGCTATAATCACTAAATATAATACTAGTTCTCTGAATTTTCCCATCTACTTCTTTGGGCCCCTCTAGCTTATTGATTATTTACCTCTTTGGGACAAAAATATCCTTTCCCTAACCCAGAATGTTATCTTCTTTTCCCAGCAATGAGTTTTTCATATAGAATGGTAACATTCACAAAATATCTAAGCATAAATTTCAGCTGTGCCTCCTAAGAGATACATGGATCTTCTTGAGGCTGGAAAATGCAAAATCAGTTTGTGCTGTCAGAGTTTAACTGTTTTTTCTCCTATTGATTTTATTGTTGGGAAAAAGTGTTGTATTGATAGCCCTTACTACTGAATGTCCTACTCTCATGCATCAGCTTTGTGTATCACCAGCAGTGATCAATTGTCCTTGCAGGCTTACCCATGTATCAGCCACTTCAGACTCCTCAGACATTTTAACTTTGACTGCCCTTTACAATTTAGTTTAAAATGCTGGTGGTAGAAAAATACTAATTACATAGTGAATATGATTTTGTATTTGCACCTTGTGGTCATTTACAGTTTTCTGGAGTTAGCACAAAGCAATTACTCAGCTGGTAACTTATTTCAAGTGTGGAGTGCTTTAAACGTATAGACTTGTATCTGTCTGTGCTCAATCTTTTCCAGCCCATAATGTATATCCCCACTTTGTAGAGTGTAGGATGACCTTCCAATTGTGCTTCCTTACATCATGACACTTCCACAGAGCACTTAGCGAACAGTGCACTAGAGCACATAAACTAGCATCTAGAATGGCATGGTAGGTCCATAGATGGCAGCTACAGGTCTTATTAGTTTAGGCAAGATTTAAAAAAGCATAAAATTTACAAGAGTATATTCAAATGCATTCTGTGAGGGAAAAATCTCAGGAGATGCTAAGTAACGTCTTCGAGGATTTTAAGGCATCCTGTCTCATATCACAGAAGCACATAATATGGGTCTTTATACAAAATCTCAATATGAAATACAAACCTAGAACATAAGCAACACAGTCAAAATAAAATCTGTTTTTCAAAATCAGCTGCAAGTTCTTAGTATTTTGAAGACCTTATCAAGAATCTTAAAATAAGCTTAAAATAATATTTCACAATGCTCTCTCAATTTTGAGTTTTGGCACAAACAGAATTTTCAAATAGGGCAATAGAAGAAAAAAAGAGCAAAGCATTCCTGAAATCATAACTTAAGCTAATCATGGATAGAGGAGAAGGTATTTAAAAGATATAACAACTAATAAATAAACAAGTCTAGACTTCAAACATACTTTTTCTATAAACATATATATGTGTGTGTAGTTCTTTTTTGTTTCTTTTTTGTTTCTTAAATTAACTTTTGTACATGAAAACCATGGATATCACTTTCTGTGCTGGGAAACTGAACATTTCAATGAATTTTTGCAGAACTAGGATATGGCTGAATGAATAAGCAAGGAAAAACTACACAGTATTTCTGAAGATGTCAAAGGGAGCTATTGTTTTAAAATAACAGTAATAAATATTAATAACCCAATGGCACAAATTGTATTCCTTAGTTTTTGTACATATTCTTCAATGTCAATGGTCACTATCCTATAAATAAACTCAGTTCTTATAATAATCTTGAACTGTAACTAGATAAAATAACATTCAGTTGAGATTTCTCCTAAGCTGGGAGAACTCAAAAAGCAACTTCTACTGGAAAGGACTGACATGGCATTTTCTTCTTGCTCATTCTGTAATGATCGTGACCACAGCACCCTTCCTACAAGTTCAGTGGGCGGAGTTAAGGAGCTCAGTGGGGTGAGTGAAAGCATTTAGTCAAAGGTTATGTCTATCACTGATGAGAGGCCAGAAGCTTGGGCAACCATCCTTCCCTGCGGAGCTGCTTCTTAACAAAGGCTGTCCCTGCTGCCCCTGCCTGAGCCACGTTGTCACTTCTCACTTCAATCCTGACCCAACCTGGACCCATGGACATGGCTTTCTGGCCTGGTCTGAAACCTACCTTGCCCCAGTAGTCTTATCAGGCTACCACTGCATCAAGGCTGTCTCTGGGCATGATCCTGACTATGGCCTTGCCGTCTCAGCACCCTGGCTCCTTTTCAGGGGAGGGCATTACCCTGCCTGCCTTGCATTCACCCTTGCCTCCTGGCTTCCTTCCCATGGTGAGCAATCAGACTTTGCTCCTCACGGACATCGTCATTCAAAGTCTAGGCTGACCTTTATCAAAACTACTTGCATACAAAACATGCAATGAACTCAGCTTCATACTAGGAATCTAAGAGTGCTGTTAGGAAGGCCATGGAATTGCAATTCCTTATGGGTAAGGAGAATTCACAAGAACAACTTGATTGATTCCTTCAAGCTGGTGGAAACAGGGATAATTTTCAGTCCTTAGCCTAATTTCAGTAGACAACGGTAGTTTTTGAGCTCAAATAGCTGAAGTTCAGTAGCACTTTTGTTAGAATTAGTAGTGGGGGAAACAACAGGGAACATGTTTGTCTTTTTGCTTGTCATCAGTTTGCCCCGAATATTGGGTACTTATCTTCATTTTTTCATTCTGCTGTTGAATAACTTCTTAAACATGGACTATTGTTGCTGTGGTGTTTTGCCACGTGCAACTATATTCCTTTGGAAATGGCTATACTGATCCTGTTACCACATAAGGTTCTGTAATTACATTCTTGTATTTTAACCCATCTTTGAAATTTTGTTTCAGAAGGGAGTGTTTATGTTTTTTGAGGCTTTAGTGACTTATATTACTGAGAATTTGAGAGTGCAGTCCCAAATATGTCTCAAGGAAGCATCATTCATTAAAAGAAAATCATATCAACCTTAAATAAATACTTGCTCTATAAAAGATCTTCCCAATCCTTTTTAGAGGCAAGTATTCTGGAACAAAATAAGTATAGGGATGTGACTGTTGGAGCTGGAGATAACTTGAGACTGAAAAGAAGTACATCAACTGTAAATGACCATCACATTAGTAAAGCTGGTCAAAGAACAACTAAGACAAATTTAAATCATGTGAGGCACCTGAACTAGCTCTCTGGTATGCCTCTGTGACTCTCCACAGCGCTTTGTAGCAATACTAGCTCACAGTCAGCATTGCATTGTGCTTGGAACAACCAGTTAGTCTTGTAAGCTTGAGAAGCTCTTGGAAACAGAGTTTTCTGACGTGGGTCACTTGGGCACTAGACGCTTGTTAAGGCAAGCTTAAATGAGTACAGGCTCAGGCAGGTACAGTAAGGTCCTGAGACCCTATACTGCGACATCAGTACAGAGCCTGTGGCCTTATATCAGACCTGGTAGAAATCATGTATGCTCGACTACTGTTTCAACTTGACCTAGCTGTCATTATGAAATCTCAAAGGAAAAAATAAAAAGTTACCGCCTATGTAGTAGTTTCTTAAAAAACCTTGTCTTGGAAATAATAAATAGTAATGACTCTGTTGAATGGGATCATTACAGTATTTTCCTATGACAATTGAAATGAAAAGGCTCTTGACAGTTTTCACTTATGACCCTGTTGACACATGCAAACAATTTCTTGCCTCATGAGAAAGTAAAATATTAGATTCAGAACGAAATCACAGATATGTGTATTTTGGCAAGACAGAAATGCAAAAGTAAAGCCATTGTTTGGTGACAGGTGATTAACGCAGTAAGAAAGGCTGGAAAATGTATGTGCATAGATAGGCTCATTGCTGAGGTGAATGAAGCTGAAGAAATAAAGTACTGAAAAATGTGTTGGTTAGGCTGTGGGTTTTTTTGTTTGTTTTTTTTTGGTTTTGTTCCCTCCCCCGCTCCCTGCCATCCCTTAGATTAGTCATTTTGCATGCCACAATTCTGAAAGGTGTAACTGAGATTCTGAAAATATAACTAATAAGGTTAGGTTTAAAAATTTCTGTCTAGCTGTGCTTTCATTTCAACAATACAACTCTGTAGGTACGTTGTAGGGATCTGACGATAGTTTTATAACAGTGAGAAGAAGGAAATTGTATTGGAATCCTGATTTATGATAAAAATCTGAGCAAACCCTTTATTTGTGAAGTATAAAGTGCTTTGAGACTAAGACCCTGAGGAATATTTGATTCTTTATTTTTATGTAGTGAAGCAGACTTGAACTGTACTTAACAAGCAGAATTGCATTTGAATTGTTTTAGGAAAAAAATCAGTTTTGATCTCTCTATTACTTGTAATTTAATGTGTTCAGAAGTGAAACAATTTGCGAACATAATGTTCAACACAGAAGGCTGGGTTTTGGGTTTTATAAGACATAAGATTTATACATTGTGGAAAAGCCTAGAGCAAGTGTGCCTTCCAAGATCTGATTTCCTGCAACATAGTCCAGGCTTCTTTGTTGAAAATCTGAGTTTAGTCATAACACTGCACTTACTTTCTGGTTTATGATTATGTAAGCAGACAGAATCTGCAATATATAAGTATGACCTTCAAATATGTTTAAACTTCATACTGGATTTACACCAATCTTCTACATTAAGAAAAAGGAATAAAAAGATTATAAATGTATATATCTGCTACCTATATTACTGAGATTATATTATTATAGAAGTGCCTGAATTCATTGAATCAACATTCAGCTTTTTTACTAATTAAATTACCACAGGCAAAATGAATGAGGAAAAATATTGCATATCTTTAAACTGCCTCAGTTATGGCTTCTTCATTCAGTGGATTTCTTTGACTCCTTAAATTCTTTTTCTGCAAGTTCAAATGCAACTATCTGTGATAACATAGCCATAACAACACTAATAATTGGATTATGCATTGAAAATACTCCTCAAGAATTACATTTGATACAAAACTAGATTTAGTACAGAATCCTAATAGGGGAGTGCCTGCAAGCCTATAAAATCTAATACTACATTATCTGTTGACTAAAGTGTATGTGGGCTGACAACAGGTTTTTACCTCCTTTTTGTTCCCTGTTATTAAAAAAAATTAAATTAAGAAGTCTTGCATTTTCCTTTTCTTAAGATCATTTCTTGGTTCAGTGAACCTTTATTAAGAATGTCAGTCTCACACAAACAACAAAGCAGATTACCTGGACCCCATATCTTGTAAGAAGCTAATCTCCCATCTTCCAAATCAAACCAAGAAAATATCGCAAGACTCTTTGTTGTATGCTTCTGAACAGCAAGCAGTGCCTGAAAACAATATGAAGCATCTGGTGTTTGTGGCTACTCATATAGTGTACTTACTATTCCATCTTCTTCATAGCAAGTTCTGCCCTTGCTACAAAAATGGCTTCATTTACTTTTTATTGGCTTGTTTCCAATTGAAGCCATAAATAAGATCTTGAAAACAGTACATAACATCTACTGTATTAGGAGAACCATGAGCTGAAAACTAGTTCTTCCTTAAGGAGAGATGGAAGCAAGGCAATGAAAGGGAGCTACAACATCCAAAATTGTTGCTGCATAGTCAGGATTCAGCAAGCAGCCATGGAGAAAGGTTGAAGTTCACAGGGACCTCTGGACGTCACCTAGTCCAAACACCCTGCTCAAGCAGGGTCAAGTAGAGCAGGCTTCCAAGGCCCATGTCCAGCTGGCTTTTGAAAATCTGCAGTGATGGATTTCTGACAACTTCTCTGGGCAACCTTTTCGAGTACTTGGTCAACCCCACAGTGAAAAAGGGTTTTATTATGTTCAGGAGGACCCTCCTGTGTTTCAGTTTGTACCCATTGCCTCTGGTCTTGTCACTAGGCATCACTGAAAAGAACTTGACTCCACCTTCTTTGCACCCTTCCTTCAGATATTTATGTACATTGATGCGATCTGCCCTGAGCCTTCTCTCCTCTCGGCTAAACAACTCTACTTTATCACTCAGATAATTAATAAAGATGTCAAATGTGACCTATCTCATGTTCCTGTGACTTAACTTTCCATGATATATTTCAGGGTGCCATGTGGGACGGGGACTTCTTTGGGGCCAGGAGTGGTGGGGAATCCCTAGGGACTGGTAGGGCAGGACCTCAGCCAAAGCCCATCCTGCTGCACCTAGCCAGGGAGCATGGTTCCTAGTGAGAGAGTAAATAAAATACATTTCAACAGGTGTTACTGCAGATCACAGCTTTGATGTGGCTTGTGGGTTGGTAACACCTTCACCATTCCTCAGTTCTTGAAATCAGACAGCAGCTCTACTGATTCCTGATATAAAATACTGTAGCTTTTGACAGTCTTTGTATGTGCTGACAACAGTCACTTTGGATTCCTGGATTCATTCATGAAAACAGGGATGGTAAGATATCTGATACCAAAGAAATCAGCCAGAGACAATTACACCTGAGGTTATTGAGTAAATTAGATTTTTTCAAGCCATACCTATTGTTAAAATAAGTCTGCTTCAGAGGGAAAGATAAGGAAGACAGCCTTAAATTTTAAAAATGCAGTTCTATTATTTGGCTTTATGTAATGTTGCTGGACCTGTTAAAAAAAACAAATCAGTCATGCATAAAGCATAAAAATGATCCACCTATATAGTTTTTGAAAACTGATTTATGCCACTCTTCATATGGAGATTCAAAGAATTGTTTTAATTGCGAAACCACTCTTTAACCAGGGACTGTTCATGCACAGTTAAGGATTTCTGGAATCAAATCAGAATGTATCAGTAATTATATGCTTTCCTGATAAAGTTTTCCTTTTCTTCCAAATGACACTATCGTAATACTTATCCAAACAAATGGGAAGTTAGAGCGTACCTGATACATCTGGCCAGACTTCTCAAGCACATTTCAGGAGCACAATTTGTGAACCGAAGAGAACGTTAAGCAGACTGTACTGAATTGCCTAGGATGAATTGAGAGTGTATGATGAACAATGTACTCAGGAGTATGAGGAAAGTTTTTAAAGAGTGTTATCCTTACACAAGAAACTTGCGCCCTTACCCTGACATTCAATAATTAGTCATTAAGATTATCTTGGCATATGTTTTCAGAAGCACAGTATCTGAATTTCACATAAAATTTTAATCATGATCATATGAAAGCCCAGAAAATCCAAACACTTTGTTTGAAGCCAAATAAATGAAAATGGTTGCTCAGGATTACAGGGTAACAGCTTCTAGTAAGACCTAGGACACCAAGGCTTTTCTGGTAATCAGGCTCTGTGAACTGGAATCCCTGGAGTTTCTTGTATTAATTGTTTCCATTGAAAACTTGACTAGACCAAAAACGTGCAGTCCAACCTAAGTTGTCTCTGCTTTGAGTGGAGAACTGGACTAGAAGAATGACTTCACGGTTCCCTTCCAACCCAAATTGTTTATGATTCTATGGCTCTGTGGCAGAAAAGAATTTATAGTGACAGTATGGTCTGAGAATTCCTTTCCAGCTATCCTTGACTCATGTCATGATACTGCATACCAATGTATCAGAAGGCAATTTGTTCAGCCAGTTCCTCCAGGTGCATTATTATTTCTTATTTTCCATGTCCACAATGAACTTACATGTATTTTGTTCATATGTAATCATCCTCTTAAAAACATCATCTTAAAAAAAGCTTTCACATTAATAAATAGGTATAATGTAAGTAAGGATTTGGCAGTATGCTGAAACTGTATATGCAGTTATATTTCTTGTCATGTCATTTTTTTTTCCTCTCTTTTTTTCTCCCTCTCATTCAAAAGGATCTGTGATCTCTGTAGCTATCTTACCTACTGTATCCTTCACAGGCTGTTGCTCATAAACTCTGAAGCTGCCCCTAGGGTTACTGGTTAAGACTGCTAGAGAAACTGCAGGCTTTGCTCCTTCTTGCCCTCAGAAGTAATTATAAACAATTTGGTCACTATTATGATTATAATAACAAGTAATACCAAAATGAAGTAAAATTGATTTTACTTTAATAGTTGCCCAAGCAGGTTCCAGTCCTTTCAGTGAATTTCCTGCCATATGCATTAACTTTTACATGTTTCTATGTTAAAAATTAGGGCGATTAATTTAAGAAATGACTCTGTACCCAACTGCAGTATACATGAAAGATGATTATTCTCTCAGCCATGAGGTTTAAGGAGTGAACAGTTTGCCAGGGATGGAAGACAGAGCTTTCATTCTGAAAATAGAATCAAGCCAGCCTTAAAATGCAAGACCTCTGAAGATTAAGTTGTCTAGCTTAATCAGAGAGAAGATTGAGGGATGAATTCTACATTAATATACATGTATATGCACACAACTGTAATAGAAAAGAGAGGACAGATGTTTAACTTTGAAGATAAAATGGCAACATAAGTCCAGTTATTGAGAGCCAACTTTTAGAAAAGTATAATAATAGAATTAGAAATAAGTGTTTTAGTTGTGAGATATTTAAATATTGTCAGAGCAGTACAACTTGTAATCATTTTGTAACACAACTATTTCAAAGGTATACCTCACTCCAGAAAATTTTATAACCTCCTTCCATGGTTTTAATGGATATAGGACTGCTTTGGTTCATTTGGACCTTGAAATCTTTTAATCTCTGTTTCCCCATTTTCATCATCATCTTTCAAGACTACCGGGAAAAACAGAATTTAGTGCATTGACATTTTAATGTTCTTCATACTTGCATCTATACTTTACACTAGTAACAAAATCAAATTTCATGCTTCAGAGCTTTAGCCAGTTATCAGCAAAGTGAAGGAGTACATTGACTTGAAGAGCAATTGGCTAGCTATATCTTTTTCTCTTTCTCTGAAGAATCAGAGGCTGGCTGCAACTATAGACTGGAAGAAAAGATAGCTACAAAGACACTTAGAAAATATTTCTTCAGTGTGTCTGCTGACATGTTCAAGGCCATGCTGATCACCAGATTTTTATTCAAGTAGGAAATTTTCCCTGCTCAGTCTGATAGGGAGTTTGGAACATTTTTGCCAACTTCTTAATTTTCTCTACAGCAAAATGAGTAGATGGAGCTCTGAAGTGTCATAATGTAAAAATTATTTTTTTAGGTTCTAAATTTTATGGTCAGAATAAATCACTTCTTGACAATAACTGTCAAAATTGAGCTCAATTTTGTTTGGATTATCTAGGTATATTTCAGATAATAAAGTCCTACCACTATTAAAACCTGGATTAGAGGAGCACATGCGCTTATCCCTTGATGCCATGACCTACTCAGGAAGAAATGCATACAGTCATTACATCTATGAGCTGTAAGAAAGGGAAGTTACCAACACCTGTTACACTCAGATCAAAAGGCTGGCAGCTGTGGTGGCTGACCTTGGAGAGCTGCCAGATCCCCACCCAGTCACTCTCTCACTTGCCCTCCTTAACAGGTCAGGGGGAGAAAGTAAGATAGAAAAGCTTGTCATCTGTTAATGTCTCTACACTCTTTATGGGGACAGAACTATAACACATTTGAAAAGCACCTGGTTAAAAATTAGGTAAAAGAAATAACTCATCAAAGTCCTGACAATTCATTATCCATTTAGGATAAAAAGAAACAATGTGGAAAATCTGTACCTTCTTAAAGAACACTGGGAATGTGAGGTTGAGTAAAATAAACCTGCTTCACCATGGTGGTCTTCGTGGGCTGCAGAGGAACCTCTTCTCCAGCGCCTGGAGCACCTTCTCCTTCTCCACTGACCTTGGTTTCTGTTGGGCTGTTTCCCTCACATTTTTCTCATTCCTCTCTCACAGCTGCTACACAGTATATTTTGGCCTTTCTTAAGTAATCACAGAAGCACCATCATCTTCGCTTATGGGCTCAGCTGTGTCCTGCCGTGGGTCTGTTTTGGACCTGGCTGGAACAGGTTCTGTCTCATGGTGGAAGCCCCAGTTCTCACAGAAACTACCCCTGCGGCTCCCTTCCTCCCCCAAGTCTTGCCATATAAATCCAATATAGTTCCCCATAGTTTATGGAATGAGGAATTTCTTCATTGCAAAGGATTTACCAGATTCCCATTATAAATTTTGATTCATCTTCCATCCACTCAAAAACAAAACCAAAGTAAAATAAAAAATCACATTGATCCCAAATTTGCATTAGATGGATTATATCAAAAGTAAAGTTACTCTATACAGTTTGAAATTAATTAAATGGATTAAGCAAACAGGACCTTATAAAAAATACCTGCTTATAAAAGCAGGTAGAAAAATGTTTATAATTGTGACTATTTTTACATTATTATGACAAAAATGTTGAAAAACATGATCATCATCCTAGTTAATTATGATTTCGAGTAGTAAATAAACTTAAAATTTGGGAACAAGTAAAGAAGAAACTGTGGTCAGAAATCAGCTTTTACAATTCCACAAAGTGCTTTAGAAGATGCCTTTGCTTTTATTTTTACATAAGAAAGCCAATTTTTCTGAAAGAAAAATGTGGGAATGTGGGAAGAAAGCAGAATGTGGGAATCTCAGTCAGTTTAAGTTCTGAAGACAGGATCAATACATGTATCAACATCTTGCAGTCTGTGAGGATGTGTGAGAGATTTGCTCTCTTTGCATAGTTTTGTCTTAAATCTCACCTTTTTGTCAAGTTTCTTCCAGTCTCAAGCATGGCATCTCTTGTGCATTGAGGACTTGTAGTCTTATCTAGAAGATATTATAGTTGATGAAAACCTTCTTGTTTCATCATGAAAGCTCGGAAAATTTGTTTTGAGAGGTCAATTAAAATAGGTAGTAGGATACAGAATTTACACCTTTGGGGACAGCAGGAGACTGGTAATCTCATGCTCTCTTGAAGACAATGTACAGTAAAATAGATTCCTTATGATTCTTTCCACTAAGAGAATAAAGAATATGGTATATGAATTTCTGCTGATATATATAAATTTTTATAAAGGAACAGTGGCTTGTAGTATAAAGATGTAATAGAAAAGCCTGTCATGGATTACTGTATTCTGTAATGCAAGTATCTTATGCTGATGCTATCAATAAAAAGCCTGAAATTCACGTTACATATAAAGATAAGTGAAGTTTATGTCTGTGAAGTGTTCTTTTCTTTTTTTTGTTTTAGTATTGTTAGCTAAAAAGATAAGTTGTATACTTAGAAACAGGACCATAGAGCTCAAGGCCTGACAGAAGTTAAGTGTGTCTTAATATTTTTCTTACTTCTGTAATTATTCAGTGCCACACTTGTGGTGTAGTTACACCATTAATGACAAAAACTCATAAATCTTATTTATACAAGCCTTCAAGAACTAAACAGGCTTCATTTGAGAGTACGTTTTGGGTTTTTTTTCCTTCTCTCTTGGTTTTTTGTTTTGTTTTGTTTTGGTTTTAAATTGTAATACTCTGTCTGCAGGAAATGATCCAATGGCCAATGTTTTGATACTTGTAATTAAAGAGAAAAATGGAGCTCTCAAATACACAAAAAGTAATAAATATTCCATCTCTAGGAAAGAAACAAATACTCTTAAAGGGTGTCACTTTCAGGTGTAGCAACTAGAGATAAGGTGTGTCTTCATATTGTTTGTTTTACTAACTTGACATTTGTTCTGTTAATTTGATATTGCTTGCCTCTGCAAAATAAAAGAAAATAGAAACATGAACTGTCTCTACATAAATATATTCGGAGATCACAAACCTGGGTAATAATGAAGTAAATGAAGTCTTAAAGTTAGGCTTAGGTAACTATAATTGTAGATATGTTGTTAAAATGGACAAACTGTATCATGTAGGGTCATATCCCAT
>VZSF01008166.1:367-16674 GCA_013398295.1 Chionis minor
GGGGGGGGGGGGGGGGGGGGGGGGGGGAGCCGTGCTTTGAAGAAAACTTCAAGGCTCTGCTTAACGACCCTGGTAAGTAGTACCTAACAGATAAAAGCAGCGAACTCCTAAAACCATGCCGACCCTGCCGTGGCTCCGGCACTCCAGCAGCCTGGATGGCTGGCACCCTGTGCTGGGGTCAGGGCTCGGAGCCAGTTTTGAGGCTGAGGGTGCCACAGGATCCGGCACCCACCGCCTGAACCTGCGGCGGTGTTCCTGCGTCTCTGTGCTTTGGGAAGTGAAATGCCCCTTTGCAACAAGGGAGGTAGCGATCATCCATGAACCAGGGTGGACAAGTGAAAGAGGTCTGTAAATCCTAAAAGTGGCTTCGATGGGCAAGCGAGGGTGTGTGTATTTGGGGACACTGCAAGATGGACACTTAGCCATGCCCCAGCGGACTGCGCTAAGCAGAGGGGACCTCGTCCCCCTGCCAGAGTCCCCTCTGGCTTGGCTACGTGTGTGCACCCCTCCAAAATAAGCATGGGCTGTCTGGGGGCACCTAACTGCATGAAAACACACTAGCGTTCAGTAAAAATCTGCCCCAACGTTGCATTTCTTGAGCTGTGTTTTGGTGATTTTGTTGGGAATGGTTCTGCTTTCTCATATGCTGCTTAGAAATCAAGTATCATTAAAATTTTAGTGATGTGTGCTCAATAGGCAGCCCCGGAGCCAGGTCTTCATCTGGTGCAAAATAAAACCCACCTTTAAGGTCAAAAGCAGCTTTCCTGGCAGACGCCTGTCCGGCTTGCTCTGAAGGGCTCGAGGCGATGCCCATCCCACAGCATCCCTGCGCAGCGCTCTGCTGCGGATGGATTACACAGCCTAGTTTTCTCCTTTCTGATAAGAAAAGTGTTGTGATATGCAAATTAAAAACTCCCCCTGTTGCTACACTTTGACTCAACCACAAGTGGCTGGTTTGCTTGAGGAGCGAAGCAGTTCTCTGGTGTAGGTATGGCATACAAAGGGAAAGTTTTAAGCTATGTCTACTAGCTCCGAGTTGAAACTCTGGATTAGGTGTGATATCCCTTTACTATATCTTTCCCATTTCTTTTTGTATTTCCATCTGACGCTCAGCAGTGTAACATGATATATTTGAATCTGCTATACTTGAATGTCAGTTGTACCTTTTAGACAAGTAATAGATGAACAAAGTGCACTCTGGCTTTCAGTTAATACAGTAGCTGCCAAGGGAGTAAAAGCTCATATGCATTATAGGAAGCTTACTCATTTCTCAGCAGAAATCTGCATGTCATCCATAAAAACAATGCCATTCGTAAGTGCTGCGTTGTGATTCAGACCATGATTCAGAATTTAAATGTCACATAACGCTATATAAATATTATATATTTTTACAGATATAAAAATATAAAAGAACTCTTGGCACAGAACACACAAGAAGCCCATCTGTTTTCCAACTCCAGTATTTCCTTCAAAGGGTATTAGCCAGGGGTTTGGCTTATGTTGATCTTTTTGTAATTGCTTGTAGTGTAGTTTTTGCTGATGTTCCAGCGGTGACTTGCTTCAGGGAGCTTGCACCTTAAAGCTGGGTGGGGCAGGGTTCTGGCACAGGGAGCTGATACAACTCAGGGGGATTTGGGGCAAATCCAGTTCTTCCCAGGAGTCTTCGAGGAAAGAGGTGAATCGCAAGGTGCCAGTGCAGCAGTCACTGTTCAGTCATGTGGGTTTTCACCGTCATTCCTGACTGCTTTTGATTTGGGAGTTTTGGTCTCTAAATAGCGTTTCCAAAAACAGGGGTAAGAATCAAAGGGGGATTGGTTTAAAATACTCACTGGCTATTCTGAGAATAACTCTAAGAAAGGAAAATTCTTGCGAACAGAAAAGTCTGCCCGTCTCATTCAGCCCAAAAGAAGAGAGAATCCTGAACTTAGTAAGAGGAAAAAAAAAATAATCATGCTTACCAGCTGCTTTGAGTCCTAGTTGGCTTGCTGCAGTCTCTTTAGAAATGAAGTCCGGCTACTACATCGCTATCCCTAAGGGCACGAGGAGCTGTCAGCTCAGACGCTGCATTTTCCATTTGCTATTGCGCATGCTGACCTAAAAGTTGGGTTTTCCCATTAATTTTTCCTGGCCATCACTTTAGTTTTGGACCACTTATATAATCCGGTCACACTGGGATAGCCTGCAAAGATAGCCTTAATGGGGAAAAGATGGGTTTGGGAATTTGACAGGAACAGAATGAAGGAGCAATGCTTTGCCGGAGAAGCCTGTGTGGAAACCTGCTCATCCAGGGCTGGGCTTGTACAACGTGAGCTGCTGCTCTCTGTAAATTGGGAAATGTTGTTAGCAGCTGATGGAGAAACTGTGTCTACAGCCTTGCATTGACGCACTCAAATGTTTTTTTTTCAACATGTTAGTAAATGAATTATTGCATGAGAAGTTTGGGCTTCTCCTTTTCATGGCAAGAGCCATTCCTGCCCGGAGGCTGCTCCACACCAAAGAAGGCCAAAGCTGCCCGAGGGGAAGAGCAGCTCTGGGGGAAAAGTTTTGTCTGGAGCCAGGCAAGCATGTGCCGATGCTATTGTAAATCATCACTGCTATTTCAGCCCCACGAATGGCTTTTAACCTATCACACGTTTTGGCTTCGGGTCAAGACAAAGTCTTTTTTATCCTGTGTCTCTCTCCTTCCAAAACGGAGGCTGGACATGGGAGAGTGGAGGCTTTCCATCCCGGTCACTGCGGGGTAGTTCAAGGTTAGTGAGGCGGGACCTTGGCAAACCTGGGCTCGCAAAATCGGATCAGGAAAAAATAGTCTGATGTGTGTTGTTGCAACCAGGTGTGGGGAGCTGGTGTCCTTGGGAGAGAAGAAACTCATCCAAGTGTATGTCAGCAGGACAGTATTCCAAATTACTGAGTTGTTTTAAAGACCTGGCTATCTGGAAGGACTAAAAGGATGTATAAATGAACACAAAAATAACTTCTTACATGTAGAGCTGGGAGTCAGCCAGGGTGAATTTTGAAGTCCTGGGGAGAAGGGTGCACAAGGGAGGAGCCGCAGAACGGCTGCTCACTGCCTGCCTTATTTTGGTCAAGCCCTTAGTCCAGCATTTGAAGAATTTGATTTTTTTTTTTTTTTTTTGGGGGGGGGATGATGGTTTTTCCATGCAATGTTGAGACTTAAAACAATCCATCATGCAACCCCAGTAACATAAGATGGAAAGTTAGTTGGATCTGTTGTTTTTGTATAAATGTGATTTACCAGAGCCATGTGTACGTGTTTGTGTGCGTGTGACACCATGCTTCTCTCAAAGCCTTGTCTCTTGTGCAATCAACGGAGGAGCAGGATCTTGGAACTGAAATAGGAATTTTTTTTTGCAGTGGAGATGAGAGGTTTTCGGCTGCTTCTTCCTGGGGTATGAGCAACACGAGGCTGGTTTCCCTGCCAGCTCTCAGCTTGAACCCCAAAAAGCATGAATGGGGTATTTATTAGGCTGCCAGGATGTGAAAATTGAACCTGACACGTTTAATAGGTAGTGCTGCAATTCCCTCATGGCCTTTCAGTTCAGTTGTTAGGAAAACACCACATTGATAAATCTTCCAGTGGTCCATCCACAGCCTCCCAAACGTTATCTCTGCCTCCCAGAAGAGGGGTGGAAGGCAGTGCTGACCATCTGGTTTATCTCCGGGGATGCAGGCAGCTGATACAACCCCAGATGCACTCGCATTTATGCTGTCTTACACACTCGGTTCACAGGTCGGTGCTGGCTCCTGTTCCCTCTGCAGAGGGAGATATTGTACAATCCAGTGAGCTGCTTCTGGCTGTGGGATAGGAAAACATTACAAAGGCTCTGCTCAGTGACGAGCAATACCTGCCACCAAACGCGGGCTGGACCAGCAGTGCCCGCAGCTGCGGCGCTCAGGGGCAGCAGCTCCGATTGAGGCTGGGGGGTCTTTTTGGCACGGAGAGAAAGCTGCTGTCCCCAAGTCCTGCAATACCTTCTCATCTTTGCACAGCGGTCACCAGATCTGCAGTGCGGGACATGGTGCTTGTACCTAACTCGGCTACAAACATTGTGCTGATCTTGTTTTCTCTCTTGGATCTGAGGCAAGCCTGCAAATATGAAAAATACAGAACCGACTTGATGGACTTGATGGATCATAGCTTTCACTAAGAATTATAAATAAGCAGTAAATTATATTTAGCCATCTATAAGCAGGAATAAAGTAGAGCAGGAGGCTAGTTATCAGCTGTGCTCCGTCAGCGCAGTGGTGATCCCCGCTGGTGTGGTCTGAGGGGTGAAAAGCCGCTTTGGCAGCAGGGAAGTTGGGACGGCTGCCTCGGGAGGAGGTCGAGGGCTGCCCAGGCCAGCCTGGCCCTCTGGGCACGATCCGTGCCGTGGGGGCCAGAGAAGGAGCCCACCATTGTCCCTCCCCAGCGGGGCCAAGCCAACACCACGGTAGAGCTCAGCCCATGGGATCCCTTGTTCCTTCCCGAGGCTGCTGTGACCCCCGCTCCAGTCCCCAGCTCCAGTGGGAGCTGGCCCCTGCTCTGCCCTGGCTCACTGTCCCCCTGGGATGCCTGGCGCTTCCCTCGTCTTTCCACTGGCCCTGGATACCGCACGTCCCAGCAACAGCAGATATTCCCCGCTTTGCTAAAAACGGCAAAAACTGCTTACGCTATTTAGCAGGTTGGCTGACAGGCTCCTATGTGCTATTTTGGTGCTGCCCAGGGCTGTGCGCAGCGGAGGGACCGCAGCCTCCATGCCAGGGACACTGCTGGCTCTGTCCCCAGGCACCGCCGGTGGCCTCAGCCGAGCAGACTCTGCTCATGCAGCCAGGCAGACCCCGCACCCGGTCACCATCACCCCCCAGGCACCAGGCAGCGGGTGGAAGGCAATGGTGAGTGAGTGCTGAGGAGCCAATGCTGGAAAAAAAGCAGTAAAGTGGCCTTTAGTGTCGGTGCCACTGTGAGCCAGGACCTTGTCTACAAATTGCAATTCTGCGTGCCCAAACCCTTCCCTGTAGAGCATCGCACTTCCCTCTAGTGGCTGATTATTAATGGGGAAGAGGAGCTCTCTCCCTGCGGGTAGGCTGGAGGGTGTCAGCCCCGTCCACTGTGACCTCAGGGGGTGCCCAACCCCTTGGCTGAGACCTGGGATCCTGCAGGATCCGCCATGCTGGTGGGTGCAGCATGGCATTGGGCTGCCGCAGCCATTTGTGTCCCTAACAGTGCGGCCAGGGAGGCACAAGGGCCATCGGCATGGCGTGTGGTGCAGCCACGCCTGTTACAAGCTCATGGAGCCTGACGTTCCCACGGGATTTTTCCCATCTGTGCGCATGGAGGTGGCTTAGGTCCAGGGACGGGTGGACCTGGCAGCGGTGGCCACGGCGGGCCATCCCGCGGGAGGGGACAAGGGTGTTAAGTGCTACGTGGAAGCCTAGCTGGGCTCTGCACGGTGGGCTGCTCACCCGAGGTGACGGCAGCATGGGTCGGGTGGTGGAAGGACAGGAGCCCTGTGGGTGCACACCACGGTGCGGATGCCACCAGAAGCCAGCAGCAAGGAGGGGACGTGCCCCCAGCTGCAGGACCACGGGACCCGCTTGACACCTTTACCTTTGCTGGATGAATCTGGTCTGCTTCTCGGCAGCAGGGGTACCGATTTCTCAGCCCGCTTCACACGGACAAACAGGCTCTTTTCTTCCCTGCAATGGGCAGCTCGGGCAGAGCAGCTCCTTGCCAGGCTTGAGCAACAGGGTGTTTCTCTTCTTGGCGATCACGAATAAACTTCCCAACAAGCCTCAGGGGATCCCTGCTTGGCTTCCGGCGAGGGATCTTGGCGCAGCAGGGTTTCTCATGCCCAAAGGGACACTGAGACACATTTGTTCAGGGAACGTGGCCTTGTAAATACTGCTCAAAGCTCCTTTTATTAACATTATAGCTGTTCCCAGGGTGCTCGTTCCTGCACTGGCAGCTTGGGGTACCTCGCCAGGCTGCGCCAGGGAGATGCAGCCAAAACCTCCCCATGTAGGGCGTTCTGCGTGGCCCTGTCCGGCTCCCCTCTGCTCTCATGCCAGCCCACAGCGGAGTCAGGTACTGGCTTCTTTTAGCGCAGGCTGGTTTTGTTTTGGGCCTTGTTCTGGGCTAGTAAGAGTCCAGGCAGGGAACAGAACAACAGCCTCAGTGATCTGGTATGCTGAGCACTCCCCTGCAACATCCCCTGCCAAAGCTTCCTTCCCACATTTCGCTCCCAGCAGCGATTGCATCTTTCCAACGAGGCACCTGAGAGCATACCTCTGCCCGGTTCTCCTCTTCAGCTTCGCTCTGCAGGCTGAGCTATTAATGCGGTATTTCATGAGATTTCCACTTGCCCATTAAAATGAATGCCTCGGAGCAGGTGAGGAAGGCGAGCTTGCAGCTGATAATCATGCAGCCCCCCGCAGCATATTTGTGTTCATCAAAATAGCGTTTTTACAAAGCAGATAAATTATTTATTAGGAGAGCACATCTGAATAATTCAGACACAGAGAAGAGCAGTTTCCTTTGCACAGACGAATTTCCTCCTTACCCGAGTCGGGCAGGGCCCTCAGCTGTGAGGTTTGGGCAATAGATGGTGCTAACTGCCCTGGTGCCACAAGCCCGGCTGAGCATGGCTGAGGCTGGTTTGCAGTGATGCCCCCCAGAAAAAGCCACCGCTTGGGGGGAGAGTGGCAGGAGGCTGCATGGTGGCTTTCTCCTGGTGTCTCAGTGTGGCACCTGTCCTTGGTGGCACTGTCAGCAGAGATGCTCCTGCGTTTCCCACCTGCTCAATCCAGCCAGGGTGTTTTCCCCACTGGTGTGTGGGCTGCGGGTTGGAAGGGAGCCCTGACCCCAGCCAGCTGAAAACAGAAGAGAAAAACTTTGGGGCTTGTTTGGGGCTTTGCGGCATTTATGCAACGTGGTGGAGGTAATTCCAGCTCAACTGCCACAGGCTACCAGGTCTACATCACTCTTGCAGCCTTTATAAAGGGGGGTTTGCTCCCCAGTCCCCTATTTTTCATCACTTTTGCTTGCTGAGGGACAGAAATGGCATCATCTCCCCCGGTCACCACCCCCCATCACTGGAAACAACTCGTCTGTCAGACCCTGGACCTGCTGTTCTCGATTTGGGGTAACAGTGCTGCTGGGGTGTCTGGAGGAGCTGCACAAACCAGGGGAGTGTCAGATGAGAAAGGGGAGGGTGCATGTGGAGCCCCGTAACCCCGAGCGGTCGGGCAGAGGCTGTGTGGAGGCAAGCAGCTCCGTGCTGGGGTGTCGTGGAGGCAGCCAGGGGCTGTGGGATGCTGGGGCTCCTGCTGCTGGGGTTTCAGGGTGACACCCAGCTCTCCCCGCAGGAGCTGGCTGGGATTTAGGACTCCTCACAGTGGGATTTTCTTTCCCTCTCTCTGTCCCTTCCCTCTTATCCCCCGTTGCAAACAGGGCAGTGGCTCTCACCACAGGCAGGCATGTAGGTGCTGGTGCACCCGGCTCCTCCGAACGCAGCCCCAGGCAGGCAGGGTGCAGGCAGGTGCAGGCAGGGTGCAGGCAGGGATCGTCGTGGCTCTGCAAACCACAGCCCTCATCTGCTGTATGGCCTGGTAACAGCCCAGTACCGTCCTTGTCTGTGCCAACCCTACCATTGGGGTGAAAGTCAGCAGTCCGCGAGTGAGACAATGTCCTCCCATCACACTTCACATTACACAAATCCACAAGAATTCTTTTTGGCCATAATGGCTTTTCCATTCACTGCGGTATCGATCCAGAGCCACCGGCACTGGTAACCTCTGCCGTGCATTAGCTGACTCCCTGCTTTTTGCAGTGTGATGGATGTGATGGCAGGGTGGTGGGGCAGGCAGGCTGAGCACCGGCCCTCTGGATTTTGGGGCTGTTTTCCCTGTGCAGGACCCTCCTGGACTGTCATTCAGCTGTGAATGAGACTGAATCACTGTATTCTCAGGCCAGGTGACTGGTCCCTGCCCACCTTTTGGAGGTTCTGTGCTCAAATTCAATAATCTTTGCTCCAAAACGCCAGTGAGGTGCTAAGGGATACCAGTGCGCTTGTTTCTCCCATCATTTACAAAATCCAATCACTCAGAAGCAAGGACATGATTAATTAAAGGCATTATGAATCTTAGATGATCTATAAAATGAAATATCGTTGTGGAATCTGAGCGATGCCTATTTCTCCAAGAAACTGTAAATCTGATAAAAAATGATTACTATCTATTTTTACTTTGGGCATTTCATGTTATAAATCATCACAAAGTGCTCTTTGGGAAGTTGCAGAGAATGATACATCCGTGACGCTTTTGATAGGGTATTTCTTTGTGCTCAGCAGAAGACATTTATGGTTGCTGTAGGGCTAATAAAAGACTTATGAGGTCTTCAATTATTCATTTTTATAAGTGCTTGTTCTCCTGACTTGAACAGCCAAAACCACACTGTGACTGGTTTTAGCAGTAAATTGGGGTTTTTTTCTGGAATCAAATGACTTTGCCTCCACTGCAGACTTTGCCTCTCTTCCATATGAAAAAAAGAAAAAGCCCGTTCACTGTCAGCTATCACAACATTTTCTACGCTTCTCACGGTGGAAAGCACCTTCCCGTCTGGCAGCCTGGGAGGCAGCCGGCTGATCCAGCAGCCTTCCTTCCCACTTGGGCTGCAGCACCTTGCCTCCTGCCTGCCAGGAGGTTTATGTGTGAGGCGGGGAAGTGGATCTGGACCCCTCAACCCACCGTCACTGCAGACACGCTGAGGAGCTTTTGAGGACTGGATGCCATGTATTCAAAGTGTTGTGGTCAGCAGCCCCGGTTACAGCTTCCTCCTACGTGCTTGTGACATGGCCTGCCTGGGCAGAGGAAACGCTTCCTTCTGCTGCAGACCTGATGTTTTTAAAAAAACCGTTTCAAATGCACATGCAAGACATGCACTGGTTTGCGTCGGTGCCCCCGAGCTGACACTCAGTCACGGCTGGATGCCAGGGAGCCTCCGCTCCGGGTGAGGCACCGGAGCCATGAGACCCTTATAGCTGCTCACCTGGGCTTGAGGCAGCTGAGTATTCATGCCTGCACGGAAATCCTGTGGGACTGGGCCCCCGGACACCAAATCCACAGGCAAACAAGATGTCCTGAACCCTCTTGCTCCTGCCGTGCCCCCGCGGCTGCCTCCCCTGGCAGGATGGGTGCCCTGACCATGAGCCTCAGGGTGCCCCGGCATGCCGAGCTGAGATCCTGCCGCCTCGGCATCATGAGAGTCCCTTCCAGCAAAAGCTGTGGAGCTAGACAGGCAGGCAGGAGTGAAAGCGCTTCTATATTAAAATACATTTTTCGGTGCTCCTTTATAGGTTTTTAACGTGATTCATATGTCCCCACCTGGCGCATTGCCCACAGCCAGGCGCTCCCCTTTCTTCTCACTGCAGTGTTTTTTGTGGATTAGGTTCAACTGGATAAATTCATCTCCTTTTGTATTTATAATCCCTACAAGGGCGTGTCTTTAACAGAGCATATTCCTTCTCATTGCTTTGGCAAAGCAAGTAGCAGCTCCCCGCTGTGTCTCTTCTCAGATGACACAAGGTTCTCTGAATAGCAAAGAGAGAAAACAAAAAGGATCTAGGCTCTTTCTTATTTTTCTTTTTTTTTTCCTCCCAGGCAGTTACATGTATCCACCTCATGGAAAATACCCACAATACTTCAGTTTTTTACTTTTCATGATCTTGTACCCTCGAGGCTCTGTCTGTGAAACACACTGCTGGCTCACCGTTGGAGATGGGGACACCAGAGAGTTTCTTTGACTGAGAGAAAGGGGCTTTTTCTTGCCCAAAGCCAAAGAGGAAAGACTAAGGAAATTCAAAGAATCAAAATGAGGTATGATACAGGTATTTATCATGGGAAACACCCCTGTACCCGCCGCCTGGCACTGCAATGGGCCTATATTAACCTTACAAGTGGTTCAGCTAAAAAGTGTAATTTAATTCCTATTATGGCAAAAGCCGCTCCTGTGCCCAATCAAGCCTGCTGACTTGAATGAAGGAATGAGTACTTGTGGCATTGCCTCATTTTCCCAAGGTAGGGCAGAGCAGCAGTGCCTGCCAAACCCAGGGCTCTTTCCCAGCCCACCGGCTCTCTCGGCAGGGAAAGCCTTGAGCAAACTTCCCATTGGTGGCTTCGGAGGGGACCACTGCTGGCACACCGGCACTGAAACGTCACCTGCACTGCGTGGCTGGGCAGCACTGACCTGCCTTCCAAAACCAAAGGTTTCGCTCGCCTCAGCAGGTGCCGGTGTGGGCAGGTGATGCCGGTGCCATCGCTGTCCCCACCAGGTTTCCACTAGCACATGAATGGCATGGGGCAGAATCCAGCCCCCAAACCCAACGGCTTGTCTGTTTGCTGTCTCTTGGCTTGCTCTCTGCAAATATTTTTATCTGGGTGAACCACAAATAATTGCTTACAGCCTTGCTGTTTGGGTTTGTGATGAGCCTGTAAATGCCGGCATGTGTTTGCCGGAGATAATCAGGGCGCTTTTGTGCTCAGCGGCTTTGTCATACCTCACTCACACTTTTGGTTCTGGGCTTTGTTTGAATCCCACCTTCCCCTCAATGCATGGTGCCTTTTTGGATACCTCTGAAAATAACTGACATCATGTCTTGGTAATTCTTTTATATTTGTTTCTGAAACATAGGAAAGCGGCATCTCTGCACATGTCCCTCAGTGACTGCTGCTCATGCAGCATGCGTCTTTATGATTCAATTAAAAATGTGACAAATTTTCCTCACCAGACCCTGCCAACATCCTGGCAAAGCATTTTCTACCTTGATAGCATTTTCCAGTTCATGAGTGCAGAGTGCGATAACAGCCTTTCCCTTCAGCGTGCTCTGGCTGTATTGTAATGACTCCGAAACGCAGATTGTTTCTGACTCCCTGAAATGGAGAGACAGAGTAGCCCCAAGGCCATTGCTCCAGCTAAGCATTTCTCTAAGACTGAGATTACCTGCTTTTTGAAGTGGAATAAATACAAGTAAATTAACCATAGTGGCTCTCTCCTCCCTCAGTAAACACACCCCCCCACCCCTCACACTGGACACTCGAGTCCCCTTGGCCATATGGGTCCATGGGACCTGGCTCTCCTGCTTCCCATAGCAGTCCTGTTATCCCCAGGGAGCTCACCTACACACTTATCAAGGAGAAGCATTGACCACATTGCATCGCCCTAAAGAAATGTTCTTTCCCTGTCCTGCTTATTTTACCCAGCTTCTCTGAATTTGTTCATTACCCTTCTTGCTGCCTCCCGCACTGCTCACCTGACATTTGTTTCCTCCCCCACCTTCTGCATATTTGGTTTGTTATTTGCAGTTGTTCCTGAGCAGAACATGAACCCAGCAACATCTGAATCGTATTTTCCACTGCTGGAGTTGGAGGGCAGCATAAATTAGCCCCTGTAAGCTAATGACAGGGCTGTGGTTGAGACCTTATGTGTGATGAAACTGTAATAACAGGTGGGTTAGGAAATGCTGGTGACAAGAGGTGGTAAAGGAGCGTGGGTAGGACCTGTCTCCACTGCAGCTCCTCTACATCAGCACATCCTGAGGCTGCTGCATGGTGGTCCAGCCTTAGGTACAGGAGCCCTCTGGCTTTTTCCCCTTTCAGAGGCAGGCTGTGAAACCTGGAGGCACAGCGACCTTCTCAGTCAGCTGGTGAGTCAGCTGCAGAGCATGAAAGCCTCTGGTGTGTTTTGGTTTTGGTATTCCTCAGCTCCATCCTCTCTGTTCGGACTGTCTGACACACTGGGTCCTCTGCAGCCTCTCTTGCTCTTCAACTCGGGAACCTGCTTTGCCCAGGGCCTCCCCTGCAACACCCTCTCCTCTTTCTGCAGGGAAGCCAGTGAGTTGGCAGTTGACAGCAGAGAGACTGGGGATTTCTCATTTCATGGCAAAACTCTCTGTTCCCAGTGGATCTGGTTTTGAAGGTGGAGGCCTATTGCTGGCTCCTTGCAAAAGATGGGAATTTACCCATAGTCACTGCTCAGTTACACTGTTCTCTAAGAAGGCTGTTAAAATGTTGCTAATGGGTTATAAACTAGAAGCAACCCTTCATAAACCTGGTGAAGTTTTGGTTATGTCCTTTTATTGCTTATTGCCACTTCAATATATCGCTTATATGAAACCGTAAGGCTTTTGGTGTCCATTGTAGCCACCTGTGAATTGGTTTGGGCACAGGATATGGTCCAAGTGGCTGTTCCCTAAAGCGATGCCTTCCTAACAACACAGAGAGCTCAACTGAGGTGAGGTTGGTTGGTTTTACCCCAGGAGGAAGTCAGCTGAAGCCTCCATTGTGGAAAATGTTTTGGCACTTGCTCCATCACCAGAGGTACCTCTTATTCTAAGCACGAGGAATGCATCTGTCGTGCACTTGTTTAGCTCTGAGCATAGGCAAAGGACACTATCCTTTTATCTTCCATAGAAAAGGAACCTACTCTGTTGTCTCTCTGACTTTTCTTTGAGCTGTGTACTCTACCCATTCCCTCAGGTTATGGCTGGCCACCAGTGAGTTGTTTCTCAGGGGGTGTGAGTGTGGGGCGGGCTGGTTAGGGTCTCACAACCTCCTCCTGTCACTAAGGAGACCTGAGAAGTGGCACCTGCACCGATGCCTTGGACAGCTCGCACCGCCTGGGGGGACGTCAGCAGGGCTACGGCATCTCCTCAGAGTCAGACTCCCTGTTTGGAAGCTCCCTTTGACTCCAGCTCAGCAGGAGCTATTTCCCCTCCACGTAGTCTAAGGGTGGCTGAGTGGTGTCCATTGTACCTTGCTGTTGTCTCCCCTCCCCTTGCCATATTCGTGCTGTGCATTGCTCAGGGCAGAGACCCAGTCAAAGGAGGCAACCATCCCTTGAACAAATCTTATAAGGAAATGTTCTTTGCTGTTAATTACACCCCCCCCACACTCACCCACCCATTCGCCCCTCCTCGTATGAAGTGCTATGAGACTCTTCTTCCCTGTGCACTAGGTACATGCAATTTATTTCTCCGCAGAAAAATCCTTTATTTAGTTTCAGGCTTCTGCAAACCAGCCTTGCTGCCCGCACATCCAGCAGCTCTGCCCACAGGTAGGCTTTGCCCCAGCCTGTCTTTATTCCCACTGTCTGTGCATTCCTTCTGGCTGTTTCCTGCCTCTTCGCTTGGGGTGGATTTTGCAAGAAGCGTTTCCTCTGAGCTCCTATTTCTGCCCTCTTTCGGCGTGTTCCTGTCCTTTCTGCGCTGGTCCGCTGCGATATCGCTCTGTGTTCCTACCCAGCCTTGCAGCCCCTCTCATTCCTGTGCCGTGGATGCTGCTCCCTTCCAGCTGTGGTTTTCTATATTTGAGGAGGAATATTCTGGCAATCCCTTCCTTTTAAGTTTCCAAGCCCATTACAACTTGAGTGAAGGCTTCCCCTGTCCTCCAGAAGAGCACGTTTAATTTGGCTGTCTCTGTGCTGTGTATAAAAGCTTCTGCACAGGTTTCCTGCCCCTTTTATTTCTCTTAAATCCAACGTTTTCAAAGTTTAATTTAATCTATGAATGTGATATCTTTAAGATCCATGTAGCTTACTGTTCTCCACTTAACAAACCTACTGCCTCTGATTTAGACCTGTAAATAAAAAATGTGGCTTTTAATAATCTTTTCTTTCAGGCTCCATCTGCCTCCTTGAAAAGCTGAAGTTTTTGCTTGGATTTTTCCAGCTGTCCAAAGTATTTTGGGGAGGCTGAGGTAGATTAGATTTTATAGCTGCTCTTTTCCACATTCTGCAGTTGCCCTCCTCTGCTTTTCCTGCCTGTTTCCATCTTCTGTGTTTAGACCCGCACTTTTGGCACCACGCAGCATCACGGTCACCAGGAAGGACTTCACAATGGGATTAGTAGGAGTTGTTATTATAATATAGGGAAAGATTTGCGTGTTGCTCTCAGGCTGCTGCCACTAAAATAACAACAGCTGCTCTAAACCCAAACCACCTTACAGCTGGAGACTTCCTGCGTTTGCAATCCCAACCCCTGGCAGATGGGGCTAAAGAAAAAACAGCCCCCTTCCATAAATCCCTACCTATGGATCTCTGCTAATCCCAGTCCTTTCGCTGGGCTCCTGGGAGTAAATACACATGCTTGAGGGAATAAGGCCAACTGCAGGTAGCCTTTTGCCAACACATTCAAAGAAGGCTTGAGGAAAGCTTGACTTTTTGGTCAAGACAGGTGCTGCCAGTTCCCTCTTTCCAAACAGACGTGTGGAAGGGAATCTGGTGTTCATCCCGCTGTTGTGTGGCAAGGCTGCTGACCAGACGTCTTCCCCTTGATGACACTTAGCTTCAACACCCCCTGCAGTAAACCAGGGTCTGAGTCTCCTGCTGGAAGACGGCGGGGTTGCACCCTGCCGCCGTGAAAACAGGAAGTGGTAAAAGGCTGCTTTTACAGCTCGGTTGACTATTGAGAGAATGAACAGGTATCTGGTGTTCTTATCTGAGTCTTTTGCTTCCTGTCTTAGTGTAGGTAATGCAGAAATCGTCTTGTGAACCTAATTTCCTTCAGATCTTTTCTCAACTCACAGCTTCCCCTTCACACACCGTTATGTAGAGCACCTTTCGGGTCACATCCTATTTTGAAGCCGTATTTTGGAAAAGCAGAGATGCAGGAGATGTGGGCGGAGGGGATTAGGGATAAGTCCCGTTTAGAGCGGTGGTGTCTGGATTTGCAGTTGGTGTTTGTACAGCAACAGATGGAAGGATAAATCTTCTGAACAGGTGGAGAGGACAGTTACTATGAATGGTCTCCTTTGCATCAACGAAGATGCTGAGGGGCAGAGCCTGGGCTGGGGCCAGCACACATCAGCATGCCGGCACCAAGGCAGGGGGTGTGGCGCATCCAGAGGACAGACAGCTGACGCAGCGGGTCTGTGGGCTTTGTGGGGTGGGAGGACACCCTTAAGGACATCGTTGTGGACTGGAGTAGCCAGGCTTGGTCTGAGCTTTTCTCTTGTTAGCTGTTCAGAAGCCCGCATGTTTCCTTCTCTTCTGGTCTAGGGGATTTCTAAGCAAATAAATGTGGTGGAGGATGCAGGACAAGGGAGGGCTGCGTTCCTTGGGCTCTGAGCTGGGCAGCCTGCACGGGCATATCTTCTGCCCCTCTCTCCCAATTAGAAAGTTAGTCACAGCACTGCGTTTTGAGGGGAAGCCTCATCCCTGTGGGTCCTGTGCTCGTGCAGACGTGTTGGGAGGGTTGGTGGGGAGTTTACTGCGTGGCCTGACACCTCCTGTGGCACTTGGATCTGCATCGCTGCTCTCCTCCCTCTGCCTTTTGGACTCACAAGCCATCACCCTGGCAGGAGATCTTCCTTCAAATGGCAGCCCCCATCTCGGGATGAACTGCTGTGTGGATCTTACAGGGATCACAAGTGTGCATGGTGAAGGCTGATGCTGGACCAGCTCAATCTCCTTCCTTGCTTTGGTGCTGCCTCCACACAAGTCCCTCAGGAGCTGCTACCTTTGCTGCGATCCTGCACTCAGGAATGGGAGGAGAGGGCTTGGCATGAAGTGTACATATCTCTGCATCAGGTGTACGGCTGTGGGTAACGGGGGGAGAGGAGGAGCATGGAGGATGCAGAGCTCCTGAGCTGGCTGCGACGGAGCGTCACACCAGAGAGTCAGTCACCGCTTCTCACCAGAGAGGGATTTGGCCAGTGTTATTGAGGGAAATTTTGTGGCAGTGATTCTGCCCATGCCTAAATGGAAAAGGCACCATTCTGAGTTTGAAATGGGCCACCAGGAAGCAGTGGAGCTGGGCAGGGAGAGTGTGGGTGAGAGGCACTGCGCTGCACAGGGCAGTGGGGGCATCGCCGCGGAGCTTCAGGGAAGTGCTTCAGAAAGCAACGTTCACAGCTGAAGGGGGTGGTGAGAATGCCGGCAGAAATACAATGTGCAGAAAGGTTATGTGACATGGAGGTCAGATCAAGCCACAAGTGGTTGAGAAGCTAGTGGTGAGCAAGTCCAGACAGTGAAGGAAGAGAATACGAGATGTCAGAGATATGAGAGAGGCACCTTGCAAGACAGGGTGGGCACAGGGGCCATCATAACTCCCTAAAATCTGGTTTGCAGGACTGTACGCCAGTGAAAGTGCAGTTCAAAGACCCTGGGTCGGAGCAATGGAAAGGACCTGCTGAGTTGAAAATAACTGGAAGAGGTTATGCTTGTGTTTTAACAGATCAAGGTCCGCAGTGGATACCAGCCCGCTGGATTAAGCCATGGAAGGAAAGGCGCAAGGTGAGCAGAGTTGCTGAGA